>SNQJ01S0007451.1:126694-151433 GCA_010110895.2 Picea sitchensis | reverse complement strand
AGAGGATCCCTTCCATAATAGGATCCATTGTATGGTGTTTCCCTACCTCAAGGGTTTGGTAATAATATTGTGTGGTTTCTTCTATATTGCTCTTTGGATCTATTATGTATTCAGTATTTGTGGTGATTATATTGGTAGATTGTTGTGGTGATTTTGTATTCAGTATTGGGTTCTTAACAATGGTGAATGGTGAATGGTGAATGGGTTCTTAATAAAGTTGTGTTCATGTTATGGTGAATGGTTTATCATTTATTCTCGGTTATTTCTGAATTATATTGGTAGATCTATTCAGGTACTTAACACACTCTCAAATCCCAATCATCTCTGTTCACATTGCAAATCTTTGTCAGTGTTGTTTCCGAGATATTATTGAAATCTTCGACTATACCATTCACATGTGGGTGGTATGGTGTGCTCTTCTGATGGTGGACTTCAAATTCCCAAGTCAAAGTTTCAATAGTCTTGTTAATAAAATGTGTACCTTGATCGCTCATAAGGATATTTGGGCATCCAAACCTGGTTATGATATCATCAAATATAAATCACGCAACTGTAGTTGCACTACAGTCCTTAACTGCTCTTTCTTCTGCCCATCTGTTCAAATACTCGGTCACAGTGATGATGTAGCAAGCTCCTGTGTGCTTCCCTGGTGGGTTGATAGGTCCCACGAAATCAATGGCCCATTTCTCAAATTATTGTAAGGTTAGTTGAGGTGCTAAGGTAATTTCATCTCTTCTGGAAGGTTTCCCAACCCTCTAGCATACATCACAGGCTTTATAGTATTCCTTAGCATCCTTATGTAAAGTAGGCCACCAGAGGCCAGCTCTAAGAATCTTCTGCGCTGTTGCTTTCCCTGCGTAGTGTCATCCTACGATGCCTTCATGTGATTATGTGAGGATCAATGGTCTTTCTGCCTCCATAACGCATCTCCTCAAGATCTCATCAGGTCCCATCTTGTATAGTTGTCCAGCTATAAGTGAAAAATTTGAAACGCAAACTACCAACTGTTTGTTCTGGATAATTGTATATTCACTAGGTGTCATTCCTATAGACAGGAATTGGACTATCTCTGCAAAGTGATCATCAAATCTTATGATGGCTAGCAACTGTGCATCTGGTAGTGTATCCTCCAAGCTAGTAGGTTCCTCTCCATGCTCTAACCTAGACAAGTGGTCAGGTCCCTTATTCATTCTCCCTGGCTTGACTACAATTTCAAAATCATATTCCTGGAACAACAAAAACCATTTGTATATTCTTCCCCCCAACACTGGCTTGTTGACTAACTATTTCAATGCAGAGTGATCGGTGAACATATTGAAATATCCTCTCAACAAGTAGTGTCGAAACTTCTGCAGCGCATACACCATAGCTAGTCCTTCTCTTTTGGTGGTAGTGTAATTTATCTCAGCTGTAGAAAGCTTCCTGCTAGCAAAGGCTAACGGGTGGTCAATATATCCTACTCCTAGTTGTGATAACACTACTCCTAATGAAATGGACGAGGCATCGACATGCACATGGAATTCCTTGCTCCAGTCGGGGAAAACCAAGATAGGCGCAGTAACCATTTTTTGTTTTAGTGTGTGAAAGTTCTGTTGGAATTCTTCTGTCCATTGAAACTGATGATATTTCTTTAACAACTTTTCCATGGGTGTTGTTATATGTGCATATCCTTTGAGAAACTTCTTGTAGTATCCAGTGTGTCCCAGAGCAGTGCACAACTATCTGACCAAAGCAGGGGGAGATAGATCAACAATAATGGTGATCTTGGAAGGATCTACCAACAACCCCTACTTACATACAATGTGGCCCAACAATACTCCAAAAGGTGACAAGAAAATGCACTTTTTCAGGTTCAGGGCAATCTGACATTTCTTGCACTTATCCAACATTATTCTTAAACACTCAATATGATCTTTCAATAAGCTAAAAACAATCCAATCATCAAAATATGCTTCTAAAAATGTATGTAAAAATTCCTTGAATGCTTCGACCACCACCCTGGAAAAGATGGCTGGTGCATTCTTCAGTCCAAAGGGCATCACTGTGTACTGGAAAGAACCCCATTTTGTTGCAAATGTGTTCTTATGTCGATCTTCCTTGGCAATCTTGATCTGGTGATACCCTGAAAATCCATCCATGAAGGAGTAAACTTCCTGTCCTCCAACATTATCTAACACTTCATCAGTGAACGATGTAGGAAAGGGATCATGTAAACATGCATCATTCAATTTCCTCAAGTCTACACAGATTCTGATCTCTCCCGACTTCTTGTCTTGGACCACCATAGGGCTAATCCATTCTGATTCTTCAATAGGTTCTATGATTCCTGCTTCCAACATTCTGTCTAGTTCAATCCTAACTTTCTACTTGTATTTAGGATTCAGTCTATAGGGTCTTTGCTTGACTTGTCTTGCATCTAGTTTCAAGGGAATCTTCATCTCTCCCATGCACCCTTTAATACCCTTCATATCTGTGAACTTGGTTGGAAACAAGTCCTGATATTTGTGTAGTAATTTTGTGATCTTATCAATAGTGGAATCATCCCAGTAATCTCCAACATTTTCCAGTTTAGGTGCTTGCTCTGTTCCAATGCTAACTTTCTTGATTTTTATGGGCTGCCCAATAAAAGGTAGTTCAACCCCAGGCCCTTCTATGTCTCTTTATCCTTCAGTTTTTGCGATGTTCACGTTCCTAGGATCATCATCTTCATCAGCATTTATATTGTAACAATCCTGTAATGTTTGAAAAGGTGCAGTCCATTCTTCTTCTTCTTGCTCTACAGGGAGGTTAGGTACCTCCTCAAAAAATTTCTTCCTTATAATTTGCAACGCCTGATCTACTGTAGGGTATTTACTTTCAAACAAAATTGTAGTGATAAAGTTCTGAGTCATACCATACCAATCTGAAGTACTGAGGTGTAGTTCGGCTTGTAGATACCAATTGATAGGTGTTGTATCCAAAGTGTTAATGAACTTATGCACCCACTATTCTTGAGGAATACTGCTCCAGGCTTCCTCACAACTTTGCACATGTTCTTTCGGACAACTCTGACCTGTATATTGAACTTCGGACCCTTCTATTTGGTCTGAAAAGCGCACTGTCATCAAAGTGCGACATTACACCCAGTCTGCGATGTTCTTCTTATGGGTTCCCCACCATCTCACTGGAGTTGCTTTCAAGGATTTATCCAGTTCCAACAACCTCTATTGTGCTAGTACAATTTATTCTAATTCCAGTAAAAATGTTTCTAAATGATTCAAACCATCAAATGTGGGCAGGTTACTTAATTCTGTTTCAATCCAATGAACTTCCCTCGCCAATCTAGCACACCTCCGCGCACAAACTTCATACAACTTGTTCTGCCAATTCTCTAGTGCTTCTTTGGAATCTGATGAGCATGCACTTTCACTTCGCCAGCTCAAATTCTCGTCTGTTGTAGGATTAATGTAATCTTGTTGTCTTGCTGTCAGTTTGTAAATATTTTCTAGTTCATATGCGCGATCTTCTTCTCTTATGGGCTCTATGTATTTGTGACCTTCGTTAGGGTCCAGAGGTGCAATGACCCTATGGCCATTACCCTCGAATGTCATTCTCCTCTTCTTTAGATCAACAATAGTCAAATTGTTGAAGGCCCAATCAACACCCAACAATGCATGATAGGGATAGATCTCATCGACAATCTCAATGACTTCAAAGTCTACAAACATTCTTACCCCATCAATGTCTATAGGGACCTGCTCCAGTCGTCCAAAAGGGATCACCGCCTGTTGATTATCCATTCTTAGCCTGATAGGAGAGTAAATTAGATATGGTTTTCCAATCAATGCCTAGGTCTGCTTCGTCATCACATTGACTTCTGATCCCAAGTCGAGGACCACATAATCTATATCATAGTCTCCAATTTGAACATTAAGGTGTAGCTCCTTATTTGTCCTCCTCTTCCTTGATACTTTGTTCACAGCCCTACTCAGCATAGGGTCCAATATTCCTATCTCATACTGTCTTATGAGGTGTTGTATTTCCTGTACAACTTTTTCATCTTTAATTAAGTCAATAAATGTATACAAGAAACCTACAAGTTTGCTTACCTCTTTTCCTTCTCTAGGCGATGCAGACTGATCGAATGCTAGAGGCATCCCACATTCTTTCACTTCTGGTTGTGCCTTCGATGAAGAAGCTCATTCTCCTCCAAATTCTCTTCTAGCCTCCTCAAATGTTTGTTTCTTCTTCCTTGTATCGAACAACTGTGTCTTCTCTACAGCTCTTCTGACCCCTGATCCCTCTGCAGTTTTTTCTAGAGTCACCCTGTCTTCTTCTGTAGAAGCACCTCCTCTCATGATAACAACAACTCTGGGATCCTCTTTGCGAGGTTCTACTGATATTAATTAGACTTCCTGGTTCCCACCCCGTATTTCCTGAAGCTTAGCCAACAATGCTAGGCAATCTTCGATCACATGTTCGAATGAGTTGCAGTAGCTGCAAGTGGTACAAGGGTTCTGACAGTCCCTTGCCAAGTGACCTGGTTGGTTGTAGTTATAACAAATGATCTGACCTTGACCTCGACCCATGCATCCTCCTCATCCTCTTCTTCTGAATCCACCACGAGGGTTGAGGTTTCCTCTTCCCGGGGAATTAAACTGTGCAACATTTCCTTCTTGTTGTAGTTCCCCCTAAATTTGTATGTATCCCTTGACCTTTCATGCATGAGGTCGTAAGCCCTACATTCCTTCTCATCATGACCCACAGACTTACAGAATGTGCAGTAAATATTTGTAGGTGTTTGGACATATTTTTTCATATAGTAACATTCACCAGGGCGATGTCGATTTCTACATACCTCACACCAGGGTAGAGTAACTTGCTTCAATGGTTTCAGAGATCCAGAGGCCAAGTAATCATTAAATAGGGGGCAATGCTCCATATCATGGCCCTCTGATTTGCATATGATAGACCAAATGTCTTCTCTTTTATCTTTTCCCTTTTCTTTCTTTATATCTTCGACCTACAATGATAAGCTAGTTAGCTGACTCAAAATTTGACTCATACCTGAGTTGGATTCTCCCATAGGGGATGATTCTAGTTTCATGGTGATCTCCAGTGCCTCAGCCTGCGAAGAAATCTTCTGTTGCATTAGATGAACTTTGATGTGTGGCAAGAGGGTACCAATGAACCATTATTTATTATGTTCATCTAGAATCTGAAAACTCAGATGGCCTGTCAAGGTCTTAAATCTCTAGTCAAATTCCCACACAGGTTCATCTACTCTCTGCTTGATTTATTTCAGCTCTGTAATACGCTGTGAATACAACTTACGTTTCTTGAATTCGACAATCAGCGCAGTCTTAATGACATTCAACAGTTTATGTTGTGCAACTCCTTGGACAAATTTTATGTACCAACTCAGTGCACGGTCTCTTAGTGTAGTACTAAACTGAGCTCTCTTAATAGCTTCGTCATTGACATTCTTAATACTCCATACAGCTTCGCATAAGAACCAATGTTGATTAGGGTCTTCAGATCCATCTCCCCTAAAGGTTGGTAACCTAATCTAATCTTCCATAGATATTCCTAGATTTCTTGACTAAGTGTGCACTGAACTGCTTGTACCAGTGCTCTAAGTGCTCTAATAACTTAGGTTACTCTGGTTACTTAATGTTGCTAAAACTACAGGAGGAGTGATAGTACTTACTTTGATGGTAGGCGCAGTCTTTGATTCTTCTTGACAAGGTTCTTCAAACTTCCCTTCCTCTGCCCTAGTGGACTTTGAATAATCCTCATTCAATAGCTCTTCTTCCTCTCCACTATAGAACCCTTCGTCTTGTGCCAGTGGCTCATGATTCTCCTCAAACAGGTTCACCGGAGGACTTCTCTAAATGATCTTCCACTGTGCGTATGTCCAACCTCTGTGTCGCTGTCATTGTCTGAGTTCTTGAACATTATCTTTTCGATCCAATTGATTACTGTATCTTCAAAATGTTCTTCTCATGCGATAGCATCTTGATCTTCAATATCAAGAAGTGTAGAAATTTTCCTCTAGGTCCCTTAAAGAAATATTTCTCTGCTTGGCTATACGATTCCACTTTGTCGATGGAAAACTCAGTAATACACCCTCCAATAGTGTTATCAAACCAGTGATCTACTGCTCTTGACACAACATTATCAACTCTCTTGACCTTCTTGACCAGCGGTGTCGTCCAAACCACAGGTGGTCTGAGTCTGATCTCAAACCGGGTGTCTGCTAATCTGGCTAACCAATCGTATAGCTCCTGATGAATTCCTCCAAAGAAAATCTCGTGTATATCAGTAAAGATATATATTCCCAACCAATCCTTTGTACTAATATTAGGGTTCTTATTCTGAACTTCGAAAAAGTCTCTCTCTTTTTATTCTATCCACTTCTGGATCTTTGTCTTCGATGGAAACCACCTTGACATTCTCTCAAGAAGATCTCAGTCCTGGCAATGAAACCATTTGTTGGCACAGGGGCAAACCCATGGTTCAGCTCTAACAACGCACCAACAATCCCTAACTACTAGCCCTTTCGGAAACACCTACGAAGCAGATGCAGTCTCACCCGAAGTAGTAATAGGGGGTTGCAGGACACAGGTGTATACAACCAGAGGAAATGCAAAGTGGACCCAGAACAATAACACAGAGAAATCTAATTATTCTCTATCACTCTTAAGCTTACCTCACAAGTTGTATCTCATATCTAACACAATAATGCAACAACAGTATATCAAATGAAAAAGAACACATCATCAACCACACATAACAACAAGATATATGTAGTTCACCCTCTCCCTAGAGCTACGTCCACAGAATTGCGCTTTATAATATATTAGATGAAAGCATACAGTTCTATCTGCATTCTTAGCTTGCATATATTTCTCTCTTTCTCTATATCGCCTCCCTGTGCACCTAGCTACAAGGTTGATCTTTGCACTCATCTGAAGATATTACAATACAGAATTCTCTCACACCCAACACTCTCCTCTCACACAACAACAATTACTCAACATCAACAATAACGACCAAACTTGAATGAACAACCAACCCCACCCGACTCTCTTAGACCTTTATTTATACATTACAATGACTCTCAGACAACCCTAGACCAAAAATTAGGTGTCAAAACCCTAAATGTCCAAACCCTAGGTGACTAAAACCCTAGGTCCACTTGACCCGCATTTTCAGGGCTTCGCCAGCCTTTCTTTTCATCTTTCCAGTGAGGTTCTCCAAAGCACTCATTGATGGATTTTTCCACCTGCTAAGTTGTCCATGATCCATATCCTTTGTTGATCTATCTTCCTTGATCTTCTCATCAAACGACTTGCTTTCCCTTACTTCACTCCTTCTTTTCTGATTCTTTGACCCACTTCGACCCATTCTCAATCATTGTGCCTTCCGCACAGTTCGTACTTCGCCTTTCCTTTTCCTTATTATTCTCTTTCTTCCTTAATCCATAACCAAGGGCCAACAATCCCCTAACCTAGGGATAACTAAGGAGATTATGTCTCGAGGAACACAGGTCCTAGACATGGAGTATCGAGAGCCATATTGACTTTAGCCTGGCCCTGGAGGGTGCATCCTTTTTCTTCAGTGCCTCCATCCTGTCAGAAGCAAAAAAATCCATCACATTGGCCTGGTCCTTTAGCACGAGTGGGTCTTACTCCATGAGGTAATGAATCTAGGTATCATTGTACGTGTCACTCTGGTTCTCCAAACATTTGAATATGTGCATTTAATTCTCTTTTTCTTCATGATGTGTGCTTAGACTTTATGCCTTTTGACTTGTCCACACCTGGGGGGGGTGACAGGATGCCATAGCAAGTTGGTTCCCTTAGGAGTGAGTTTCCATTGGGTGGGTTCATGAAAGGTCATCGTCCATTCCCACCATACTTATCACTTTTCATCATCTTCCCTCTCATCCATCCCCCTGCATTGGTTTGGGCATTGGGTTTTCCAAGCTAGCAAAGGGTTGTACCTTGCATTGTGGGAAGAAGGGGCTAAAGGCCCAGAGGGTAAAAGTAGCTTGCAAAAGATAAAATCCAAAAGAACAAAACCTTCAGATGCTTCACCCAGGGATCCTCAAGAAAGAAATAAAAGGATTCTCAGTAAGAAAAGGAGGGACCCATAAAATAAATAAACTCAAGACATAGTTGGAGGATAGGGGGTCTCATCATGATCCAGCCTATTAGTTCCATGGGCATGTAGCGGTATGACACTACCATTCAGTTGGTCACCACGCCAGGGTAGTGGCTCTTGGTGGAATAGCCAAGAGAAAGGGGGTCTCATCGTGATCCAACCTTCTCATCTCCGTGAAATTCTTGTGGGTAACACTGTCACCATTGGCCACCACGCCAGGTCAGTGTCCCCCAACTATTATCTTGAAAGAAAAAGAAATAAGATAAAAATGTAAAAAGGCATTGAATGGGCTTAGAAAAATTTGCATCCATGACAAGGTGCAACTCACCCTCTTCAAAGGAACCCACAGGTAAGCCCTACATTTCCCTGTCATCACTACACCCATTGCCCAAACATCCCCATACCATATCATGCACTTACATGACCTAGATTGGTATTCACCTATAAACATCCCACATCTAGGGAGAATTATCCCAATAGGACGTCCTGAAACTCTCTCCAAACCTGGCTTGTAGAATAACATAACATCTTTGACCACTTGTCTGGGAAAGGGGGGTTTTATGCACATGTTTGGGTAACTTGATTATTAGATGTGATTGACATTGCTATGATCCCTGTGACTTATGATCCCATGGAGGGCGTAATTGTTTTTTTGCAGGACCATGCCCTACAGACAGGTACATATGGGGAGATGATTAGCTCAAACTTCCATAGGGATAAATCCCACCAGATGGATGCTAAGACCCTAGCAAGGGGTAGACATATACCAAAGGCTTGCACCAGAGAAAGCGGAGGATGTTCTAGCAGAGACATCTTGGCAGGCCTGGACCCAGGGGGGTCTTTCCCTCCCACCATGATGTTGGCCCTTGAAAACCCTTAATGTCATCATTCAAAGCCTTGACGTCACCCTATTGAGGCACCCATCTTGAGGACGACATTGGTTGGCATGTGTGGTAGTTCCAGAGGGGTTTTGAGCCCCGATGTTTCACTTGGAGGGATAACGTTCCAACAAGGAGGCTAACGTCACCCTAGGAGAGGCATGAAGTAACCCTAAAAGGCTTAATCTAGGTTTTTATTTGACAAATTTATGTAAAATTAGATTTTCTCATGCAAACTGGCCATGTCGGCCTTTTTGACCTAATTTTGTAATTAAAGGTCATTTTGATTGTATAAATAAGGGATTTTGCCATTTTATTTTTTCATCATTCTTTCACTCACACAATTGAGGTCTGAAATTTGGCTCCTATAATGCTCTTTCGTTGAAGTTAAGTGGTGCACAACTCTTGGAAGAGGCTAATTTTGGTGTTTTGGGCATTTTTCTTGGTGGAAAGTCTTCAACTTGGCTAATTGCTAGATTATTCTTGGTGAATGTAAGTGAATTTCTGCAATTCTTCTTTACTTTGAATGGTTATAGTACATTTACTTTGCATTTTCCCAAGATTATGAAATTGCTAGCTTAAAACCTTAGGAGATCAAGCACATGTTATTGTCCTTATCTTAATAACTTTTCACCTACTAGATTGTGCTAGAAAGTCTACCCTTTGAAGCATTGTGCTAGAGCCCTACCATTGTACCACTCTAGTATCATTTGCTTCATCAAGCCATTATTTACTTCAAGCTTGAGCTAAAGAAGAATGAAAACCGCTATGGTTGAGGGTTACCTACTTCCTAGTAGTCGTTTTCCTTCTAGGGATTGTTGATTGAGGCCTTGGGTTACCAACACCTCAATCATCATCCCTCTTTGTCCTTAGCTCACACATTATCATTTGATTCCTTCAAGATTGTTTCTGCAAAAAGTGACTCCATTAGCCATGAAGACACTGATCTAGACCTTATATTTGATTGATTGATGAGAACAACCCTTAAAACTTGTACCTCAAGCTACCTACTAACCTTTTCTAACCCTAAATTATGCTAATCTACTAACATTCTTTTTGTTGTTACAAAAGTAAGCTACATCCAATTATTACAACAGTAAAATCTCTTAAAAGAGATTGCAAAAGTTGATTTTTACATTGCCTCATTAGCTTCTGACAAGTGCTAGTATATTGCTATTGTTATATTATCATTTTGGGTCATTTTGAAGCTTATATAAGGCATTGATTGTGAAGCCATCATCTTATATACATTGTTGTTATAGAATTTCTGTTTGCTTCATCTTGTATCAACTTATTTCTTTCATTGACAAGTCCAAGGTTTTATGAAGCACTAACATCAAATTGTACTTTCAAAAAATAGTGTTTTCTTGTTGCTTTGTTCTGGGCAGGTACACTTAAGCATATCATTGCTTCTTTTGCTAAAACTTTGGGACTTTCTGACATGTGTGACTTGTGAGAAGGGATATCTTTTCTTTATACTTCAACCTTTTCCTTCTCAAACCCCCAGGTCACCGGGGACTTCTCCCCTGGGCTATCATCCCTAAATAGAAAGAGGCGTCTTATTAAGGTGATAGTGATAGGACAACCTCTTGTTACACCAATTTTCCCTCCTTTAGCCTTTTCCTTTGGGACAAGTACAAATTGCATGATAGCATGCCACATTTCGAAGTCGTGCTCCATTATGTGTTCTTCAAAATTGTCCATTGACCACATTTCAATGTTGTGATTGATTTGAAGAGAAAATTTCATTGAGGCTTCTCCAAAGATGATCCATTGGGCCTATTTCAAAGATACACCCGATAATTGAAAGATACATCTCCAAGCCTCTTTCAGAGAAGTGGGCCAACCTTGAAAGATGACAACCATTGAACTCTTCGAAAAATTAGCCCATACTTCATCGAGCCACTTTGAAACATAACCCTCAATCTTCAAAGAAAATCCTTTAGGCTAATTCAAAGATTTGCCTCAACTTCGAAGGAAAGGCCTTTAAACTTCTTTGAAGTACTAACTGAAAAGAAAAGGAAAAAGGGCCATCGAACCACTATGAAAGATACACTTTGAAGCAATGACAAACAAGATGTAAGGCCATCAAGCCCTTTTGAAGTTCTATCTGACTTCAAAAACAACAAGGAAAGGAGGTCAACTGCCCTTCCTCCAAGACCCTAATCCTAATGCAAAAGGATTGCATGCCCTATTTCAAAGTTATACCCGACTTCACAATCACCAAAGATTCCAAACTCAAATACACACGCTTGCAAGCTTCAAATAGAATTTTAACTTAGAAGATTTGAAGGCCTATTCAAAAAATCATGCTCCATGTTGGTGTTTTCCCTACGACCATGCCAACATATACAAGTATTTCAAACTACTCAGGTCCTCAATGGCTTGAATTTGAAGTACTCAGTACAAGTTGGAAGCCAATACTCTAAGGCTATTCAAGCTCACTTAAGTGAGAAACTAAGCAAGGCAAAAATCCAAGAATGCAAAACGTCCTATAACCATGAATTCCATTTCTAAATTCATATATAATAAAACACAAGCTTAACTGCATAAACATGAATCCAGGAGGAGAAGGAACACTTATATTTTAATCATCATGGTGCAAGAAATTTGTTGATCGTGAGAAGTTTTTCACCCAACCCTAGGAATCCACTGCAAATGCCACCTCCAAGCCAAATTATGAGGTCATGAGGCCGAAAGAAACTAGTCAAGGACTCTCAAGTCACTCACACAAACTAATTTCTCTCAAGCTTAGCCCAATTGTTTACCACTGAATACTCCAGGAAACCATCCAACTAGCATAGCCTTGGCACTCTTTTCCACTTCCCCACAGAACAAAAGGAAGATACTTCCCTTCTCTATTCATAGTAACTCATGAATCTTCTTTCCTCCAGTTTTCTTTAGTGTGTGCAAAAAGAGTCTAATTTGATGTCGACCTTCAAGAATAACCTAGCAAATTTATACCTTGTCCCTTGAGCACTCAATGAATAGTAAACTATGGGGAAAAGTATGGTTTCCTAAATAACTTAGCCTCTATGATCATATATAACCTTTCATATCTCTTCTAAAGTCCACTATATTCTCTTTCACAACTCTATTTGGTCTTCTATAGGTTCGAATCTTAGTCGTTGACTTCATAATGTAGATCCATAACTTAAGAGGTGTGTTGACATGAGAGAATGCTTAAAATATTGAGAGTGATAGTAAGAATGGGTTCAAATAAAAATTCCTTGGATCATAAGAATGAGTGAGTTGGCATAAGAATGGTGATAGTGTTTGGGCCAATTTGAATTAGCATGGAAGAAAGTGCATGGGAATAGAGGAGGTTCAAATTCCTATGAGGATGGAGTCTCTTACACTCCTCATGATGTCTTTACTCAACCCCCATGCCCTCACAACTATGGAAGATGGATTTCCTCACCAACCACCATTTGCATTTAATTGTGTGAAAATTTAGCAAAAAAATTGTGAAATTTTGTACAATTTTGAAAATTTTCATTAATGGAGGTGGGGCTAAGAATCCCCCCACCCTCTCTCTATGTGAAACGTTTCCCAAGTAGTTTGGTTTTTCCAATTAACAATTGGAAAAATGATTTTTTTGTATAATTGAAGGGGGGACAAAGTATTTTCTTAAGAAATGAAAAGTGGCGCACAATTCTACCTATTTCAAGGACTTACCTAAATGTGATGCAATGTTTGTAGAAAAGGAAAATATGCATGAGCTTGGGATTCATACTAGTGGGATCAATACACATTATGGAATCTCATTTCTTACTATGTCCTTCTTTTATAAATTGGAAGAGTTTGTATGTTTTGAACTCTTAATTGTACCCTACAAACACATACATTTATTTTAGATTATGCTTATGACACATGTGCATTTTGAGATAATTTCCCTATGATTGTATTTTATTTCTTGCATATTCAAGTGTGATGCCTTTCATGTCTCTAACGATTTCTAATAAGTATATATAACTTCAACATAGAAGTTGTTAGAGATATTTTTTCCCTTAAGCATGCCTCTTATCATATTCACATTGGCTATATTTTCATGTTCACAATTGATGTATTGTAGAATATATGAGGCAGTAACATTCTTGCAAATATGAATAGCTTTGTAATAATTGTATGTGTCATTAAAGATTATATGTATGTCTCATTGTTGGTATGGGAACCTTAATCATCTTCCCACTTTTACTCTTAACCATGGAAAATGTTTCAAGTACATTTGACTTGTACTTGAGAAAGTACACCCAAAATTTTCTTGAAAATTTATCAATAAATGTCATAAGTACTTGTGCTAACAAATGTGGAATTTTCATGGAGATAGAGGTCACTATACACCAATTCTAATTGCATGCTTTCTCTCCATTATTTTTGAAATGTACCCTTATTTTGCATGCCAAACATCAAATTAAAAAACCGTACATCAATCAAATCATATTAGGGTCCCCCTTCTTTCTCATAAATATTCTATTAATACATCAATCAAATCATATTACTAATTAACATTTTTGTAGATGGTCTTCAAAAAACCTGAATTTGTAGGTGCAATCCACTCTTGGTTGTGAGGTTCCCTCAATATTTTTCTTTTTTATATGATTCTTCCTATAAAATTTCACTGATGAGAATCCACCACCTATAAAGAGGTGGTTGTCATTATTTATACTATTAAGCAACCACCTAACCCGATTTAATGGTCATGATGACTTAACCATTGAAATTTTCCCCTTGGGGGAGTGTGCTACCCATACTTGAGGAATCAACCATAATGGGGGTTGTAACAGTGCTTGATTTTCATTGAATCAAATCAACTCTCATTACTATTTTTATTAATCTATGTTTGATGAATATAATTTCTTTTGGTTCTAACATTTTGGGTTTCATTTGTGCTATTATTTTAAATTTTATCAACTTTTGCAATGATTTTGGCTTTATTTTCTACTTTAGAAACTCCGTGTCTTTCCTTAATGAAGAACATAAGACAATAAACTCCTAATTTTACATTATTGATCACATTAAGGTCTTATTCTTCGTGCAATTTGAGCTTCAATACTTTCAGTCTCAAGCCTTAGGATTACATGGGTGCCAATAATATATATTTGTATGTCCCAAAATACATTAATCATGACATGAATGGTCTATATGCAAATTCACCCCATCCTCACCTACTACACAAATCCAACAGAGTGAGGGATCTTTATTATTCCATTTTATTATACTTCAATTGTTAATAGATTCTTTTCAAATAACACATATGCCCACTAGATGTTGTCTAAGTTGAATGCTCATACAAATTTTATTAGAATTCCTTGTAGTAAATTATGTATGTCCTATATCCTTCCACGGGGAGTTCTTGGATTATAAATGCTTTAAACCCTTCATTGAGGAAGGATGAAATTTAAGGAGAAAAATATGTCTCTATATTTAATACTAATAAATTGAAATGAAAAGAAATTATATCCAATATCTAATATAGAAAAATAAATAATATAAAATAAACATAAACACATCTTAACTTCAAATATTTTAAATACTTAATTTTTTTTTTTTTTTTTTTTAATAATCTCTTAATAAATTTGGTACTCATGGTAAAACAATATTTTACTTTACTTGAAATTATTTTCCATTAGTTTAATAAATTCCTTCCCTTTAATTATTCAAAAATAGTTTTTTTCATTCTTTAACCATTTATTTGTTAATAAATTTAATAATTTAACTTCATATATCTCCCTATATCTCCTTACATGAAATTCCTTTTCATCTGGTTTAATAAATTCCTTCCCTTTAATTATCCAAAAATTGTTTTTTCATTCTTTAACCATTTCTTTGTAAAGAAATTTAATAACTTAACTTTATATATTTCCTTCTTCCTGTTAATTATCCAAAAATCGCTTTTCATTTTTTAACCATTTCTTTGTAAATAAATTTAATAATTTAACTTCATATATCTCCTTACATGAAATTCCTTTCCATCCAGTTTAATAAATTGCTTCCCTTTAATTATCCAAAAATTGTTTTTTCATTCTTTAACCACTTCTTTGTAAAGAAATTTAATAACTTGACTTCATATATCTCCTTCTTGCATGTGTAATGGTTGTCGTGCAACCATTACATGTAATTATAATGGTTTTGGTAAATTATAATATTATATGGAGATTGATTTATATATCACGGAGGTCATAATTGTATTTCCTTTAACATGTTATGTTTGGTGAATATAAACTAAAGTTATGATTAATGTAAAAAAAACTAAAGTTTTAAAGTTCCTTTTCCACATCCCGAATATAAAGGGTCTCCCAAATATAAAAGGTCTCACATTATCTAAATTAATTTTAATATAATTTTATAGAAAGGAAAAAAATATTTACATACAAAATGACAATTTTTATTTAATATTAATATACATTTTCATTTACCAAATATCGTAAGTTATCTTTTTTTTCAAATGGAAAAAAGAGTTTATATTAGAAATATAATATTAAATTTTACAAAATCAATTCATAAGTAACAATTTTATCTTTAATATTATATTAGAAATATAATATTAAGTTTTACAAAATTAGTCCATAATTAGAAATATTATATTGTAAGTTTTTCTTTTTTTCAAATGGAAAAAAGAGTTTATATCATAAATATAATATTAAATTTTACAAAATCAGTCCATAAGTAACAATTACATCTGTTGTCCATAATCATAACTTGTCCTTCCCAAAAAACATAAGTCCATAAGTAACAATTTCATCTGTTGTTCATGATCATAATTTATCCTTCCCAAATAAAATAGTTATTGTAGCATAGAGTCTTTACCATACAAAAACCATGGTGAACTAGTTCTTATACAAAACCAGAAGCATCAATCTACCACAAAACATAGTTACACTAATGTCAACCTTTCAAAGGGCTCTACTTGTGCTCCCACCCCTTTTGCATAATATAAAAATTCTTCTTCCAAGTGTAAGGCCTGCTTTGAAAGTTGGTTAGCTTACCTGTTATATTCCTTGTAGATATGTTGAACTTTCAAAGTCTGAAAATTTTCACTCAGCTGACGAATTCTTGTCAACCAAGGTTGTAGAGTAATCATTTGCAAATTGTGTTTAAAAGAAAATTAGTCAACTATAAATTTTGAGTCTCCAACCAACTGTAAGCAAGATACTTGTTTGAATGCACAAAAAATAGGATACTCCATAAGGCCAATAGTTCCCCCCTTGTATTAGTTCTCGAGCCACAATTCATTTTAATACTGAAAATACCCAAAACTGGGCATTTTAGAACAATGCCTGCACCACAACTAAATCCCCCATTCTAAGAAGCACCATCAAAAAATCCAACAGCCAAAATCCCCTCCATCAAGGGGGGACGAACTATTCTTTGTGAGTGAACAGTATGAACTTTTTCCATCTCACCCAAATCTAGCAGAACTCGATTACACACCCTAGAAATAGACAAGTTTTGATCCTCAAAGATAATGAGATTTCTATGTCGCCAGAGTTCCCAACAGATGAAACATGAAATTTCCTTCCACATTTCCATCTCCTTGACCCAAACCTGGAAGCACTCAAGGAGTTGACCACAACCCCAAACTCTCTGAATCTGAAAGACATTTAAGATAAACTCCCAAAATTCTTTTGAAAAAGAACAATAAACCATCAAATGATTTATAGATTCCTCCTCTTCTCCCCACATAACACATCTACTTGGACCAAAAAAACCTCTTTTTGACAAATTATCCCAAGTCAAAATTTTATTTTCTCACAAGAGCCAACTAAAAAGTTTAATTCTCAAAGGAATCTGCCACTTCCAAACATCAATCAACCGCTCCTCAGAGACATCCTCACTGTCATCTAAAAATTGATCTATAAGTTATCTATAAGAAAGAGAGCACGAAACTTCAACACAGAGAGCATTGGATGTCTGCAAACTAAGGTTTGCACAAACACAGCCGCAACGAACTGAGCCCGAACGATGACAGCCCCAGAGGGGCCCCTGCACCACAGGGAGGGAGCGTCGGCCGGCGACTCCTACAGTCGTGTTACTGCCAACGAAAGCAATGGATTAGAAACTAAGCGTTCGACCTTTGAAACGCCTCCAGACTTGCGGGCACAACTATTAGAAGAGGGTACCTTCAAAGATAAGGACATGGATATCGACCCAGCCAAGGAGAAGAACCCTGCAAACGTCTCGGCCCCATGGATACCCGAAAAATGCATTCCGCAGGCACTACAAGCCCCTAAATATGTGGTTAGCTCACCGCGTATAGAGAAGCAGAAGCAATATATGCGAGACAACGCCTTGGTGGGGAAATTTTTAGGGCAATGGCCCTCTGAGCGTGACCTGGTCAAATGGATCCAGTACTGGTGGAAACCAAAAGGCCACTATGATCTCCAATTGGGTTCGAAGGGATTCTTCACAATCATCTTCCATAACCTCGAGGATCACAACTGTGTATTCGATGGAGGGCCATATTTCTACAACTCGGCGGGCCTATTTCTGAGATTTTGGACAGAAAAATTCAGTCCCGAAAAGGAAGACTTCACCCATGCGCCGGTATGGATCAGACTGTAGTCTCTCCCCCAGGAATTTTGGTTGGAAGAGGTCCTGGCAGGAATAGGCAACACCATAGGCATCTATGTCAAATCCTCTGAAGCTACAAAGCAACAGCGCTATACGTCTTATGCGCGAATCTATGTCTATATGAACATAGCCAAGCCGCTTCCAGGCTCCATCACTTTGGAATACCACGACGAGGATTGGTCACAAACCATAGACTATGAACACATCCCCTTCTACTGCAGAAAATGCCACGAACATGGTCACCTCTTCAGAGAATGCCCTCTCAATGCCATCAACAAGGACGGAAATCCAGAAAGCGGCAAGGACCAGGACAGATTCGCACAACCAGCAGGAAGAAGGCGGCAAGGAGGACGACGACAACCACCCCAGGTAAGCAAAGACCCTTCTACTAGTAATAAATTTTCCATCTTGCAAGATCAACCAGAACACCCAACACCTTCTGCCACTACGGCTGCACCACCCCCACTCAGTGAACCCCAGACTGAGAACCACAGCTCGGTACAGCCTCCAAAAACAACGGAAACAAAGCCTACCCCCATAGGCTCGGCATAGGAAACACCAGATCTGCAGGAAATCGAGGATGGAGACGAGGAGATGGAGCTGGAGGAACCTGATCTTGCTGGAGTGGATCTAGAACACCTGGAACATGCCTACCGGCACCAGAAACTATACACCATTCCCCGGGATCAATTGACGAAAGTACACAAGGTATTTCTCAACTCCTCCGCAGGTTCCTCAGCCCGAGCCAGTAAAGCATTGGGAATCCAGGGCAGCCAAGAAAAAAACTCAAGCAAAAACCAAAAAGATGAAAAGAAACGGGGTAGAAAGTCCACAAACAAGCTCATACAGGAAATAGGAAACTTTATGGTAAATTCAGGACAGGTCCACCTGATCTCGGACAGCTTCCCTCCTCTCCCTACCCCTCCGTCCTAATGAAGATTATCTCATGGAATATTAGGGGACTCAATGGTCGTAGCAAGCAGAAACTGCTACGAGAACTGATCATAGCGGAAACCCCGGATGTTGTACTGCTGCAAGAAACAAAATGCACCTCAGAAGACATCAATCAGCTACTTCCTTACTGCTGGAGACAGGGGAAAGTGGTCTCGATTGATGCCACAGGAACAGCTGGAGGAGTAGCCATCCTCTGGAACTCCAACATAGTGCTAATGGAAAATTTCTACACTACAAGATGGTCCATCACGACCGAGTATAGGCTCATCGGATCCGATAAACCTAGGCATCTCACCAGCATATATGGCCCGCCCAATCCAAGGGATAAACAAGCATTTCTCAGAAGCCTCGAATATATTTCCAGCTTACTGCACCATGATAAGTGGATTCTTGGAGGATATTTCAATATCATCCGCAGTCTGGAGGAAAAAAAGGGAGGGTCAAGAAGACTAGATCAAGATTCCTATGATTTCAACAATCTAATAGAAGACCTTCGTCTAATTGATTTGGATACTAGCAATGGCATCCACACCTGGACTAATAAACGAACTGGAGCACACCAAATAACCTGCAAGCTGGATCGTTTCCTCCTTTCGGAATCTTTGATGTTGGACGACGCGGCAATGGAGGCCACTATCTTGAACCTCCCGGGATCGGATCACTGGCCCATACAATTATGGATGGATATCTCGGCCACCCCTGGGAAGAAACCCTTCTGATTCGAAAAGTTCTGGCTAGATCACCCTGATTTCTAAGCAAACATCCAAGACTGGTGGAGGCAGGCTGAAATACCTCAGGGCTCCAAAATGTATCGTTTCCAGCAGAAGCTTAAGAACCTTAAGCAAACTCTTAAACTCTGGAATAAACAAACCTTTGGCAACATTTTTGACTCCCAACAACAGCTCTCCAAACAAATGACTGAGATCCAGTACCAAATCAGAGAGCAAGGGATCACAGAGGAATTGAAAGAACAGGAACTCAAAGTGGCCCAACAGATTGAAGAAAGGAAGAAACAGGAAGAAATACTGTGGAAACAAAAGTCGTGTATTCAATGGCTCAAAGAAGGGGAGCGCAATACCAAGTTCTTCCATCGAACTGTCATCCAGACAAGGCACGCCAACAAAATCATGCATCTTATTTCAGAGGAAGGTGAAACCCTTCACTCTCATGCTGACTTGGAAACAAATTTGATCGACTACTTTCAGAACCTCCTTACAGAACCCATCCAAGACAGACAAACAACAATCAGTAAAATTACAAGGCATGTACCCTCTCTTGTAACCCAGGAGCAAAACGCGGCCCTTCTACGGCCTTTCACCATCGAGGAAGTGGACCAAGCGCTGCAGGAAACTCCAAAATGCAAAGCTCCAGGCCCGGATGGCTTTACCAGCAACTTTTTCCACCACTGCTGGCCGATGATCAGGACTGAGGTTTGGGAAATCTTGGAGGATTCAAGAGCCACAAGGAAAATCCTCCAAGCACTCAATGCCACTTTTATCACCTTAATCCCCAAAGAGGGGCAGGCGCAGCAAGCCAAGCAATTCCGACCTATTACCCTCTGCAATGTAATCTACAAACTCCTTACAAAGGTAATAGCATGGAGACTTAAGCTGATTTTACCAACAATCATTTCTCCAGAGCAATTAGGTTATGTTGAAGGCAGGTAGATCCTGGACAACATCATTTTGGCCCATGAAGTAATCCACTCCCTGCAAAAAACTAAAACCCTAGGTATGCTCCTCAAACTGGATCTTTCTAAGGCCTTTGACAAATTAAGCTGGGATTATTTGCGAGCAATGCTTTTAGCTTTTGGCTTTAACCAAACCTGGGTGGACTGGATCCTCAATTTAACCTCCTCGGCTTTCTTCTCCCTTCTCATCAATGGTGTGCCCTCGAGACCCTTTTCTCCCTCAAGAGGAATTAGACAGGGAGACCCCCTCTCTCCATTCCTCTTCATCATCATGGCTGAAGGACTTAGCCGTTACATCCATGCAGCTTTAGATCAAAACCTTCTGATAGGCCTGCCCCTCCATGGCATCTCTCCCCCCATTTCGCACAGCCAGTTCATGGATGACACGCTTTTAATGGGCAGCCCCACAGTGCGAGAAGCCACCTCTCTCCAGGAGATTCTCCAAACCTTCTCTGAAGCCTCAGGATTGGACTGCAACAAGGATAAATCCCAAATCTTCTTCTTTAACACGCCCCCTCAGATCCAGTGACACATCTCTGAGATTCTTGGCTTCAATAGGAGCTCCCTTCCGTCCAAGTACCTTGGCCTACCCCTGATCGACAACGCTCTCCGAAACTCCTCCTGGGAGCACCTCCTCTCTTCTTTCTCCAAAAGACTCTCCTCCTAGACCTTTTGAGCCCTGAACCTACCCAGTCGTCTCGTCCTGCTCAAAGCTGTCTTACAAGCACTCCCAATCTATGCTTTTTCTATGCTGGCCGCCCCAATATTCGTCCTCAACTCCATCAAAAGCTTGCAAAGGAACTTCATCTGGCAGGGCCTCAACAAAGAGAAAAAAATAGGTCTAGTGAGCTGGGAAAAGCTCTGTCAGCCCAAACGACAAGGAGGTTTGGGATTAAGGGATCCATCTATTATGAACAAGGTTCTCAGTGCCAAGATTTGGTGGCGCTGGTTAAAAAACCCTGGCGACTTATGGGCTAAGCTATGGAGGAAGAAATACACCCCCAATACAGCTGAGAAGGACCTAATCAGATGGAATGGAGACAACCTGGGCTCTCTAATATGGACAGCAGCCAAGCAGAACAGACTGCTGGTCACTCAGCATGCCTTTTGGGAAATAGGGGATGGGAAAACGACTCTTTTTTGGCAAGATTCCTGGCAACAATGGCCAGCCCTGGGCAATGAGGATTGGGCCCGAGATATCTACCCTCAAGCTACACAGGTAGGCCTGACAAGATTCATGGATTACTGGAAGGATAATCCTACGGAGGACACCTGGCGCTGCTAGCACTTGGATGAGGAGCGTATTAACCTGGAGGCACAGGTCGACTTAGCGCCCCTGCATGAGGAACTAACCAAACGAAGAATACCCATAATTTCCGGGGACGATACTCTTTGATGGGGCTACAGGCCTCAAGGTTTCTTCAGCACGCGAGAGGCCTACCAGCTCAAAGCTCAGTCAAACCCCCCCCGGTTTCGGAAGTTTGGCATAAAATTTGGGATCTCAGGCATTGGCCGAAAGTCACCCTTTTCTTATGGCTAGTCTTGCACTCAAGTATACTAACCTGGGACAATCTCCTGAAGAGGGGTTTTGTGGGACCCTCCCTTTGCATACTGTGTGGAGAGGCATAGGAAACCTTGAATCATCTCCTTAATACCTGCCCTTACACAACTCAAATTTGGGATCAAGCAGCGCTTGTCATGCGCACCTCTGATCGCCACGGAGACATCATTCTAGCAACCATTGCACATTGGAGAGATCAGGTGTTCCACTCCCCCCTCCTCAATCGAATCTGGCAACTTTTACCTGGTTTTATCCTGTGGAAAACTTGGAAGGAAAGGAATCGACGAATCTTCAGAGGTACCTCCCTTCCTTGGCAACTTTGCTGGAGACAATGCCATCACAATGTCCTGGAAACCCTCAACCTCCGAAACTGGCCCGCTGAGGACCTGGCTTGCCCTCCTTCTGAGCTCTCCATTCTCAAGCACTGGACACCTCTTCCCACTCTTTCAGCTAGTCCCACCCCCTCTTCCTCAACCCCCCCTATGCGCAACCCCTCCATCTGGTCTCCTCCTCCAGAAGATTTTGTTAAACTGAATTTTGACGGAGCTTCTAAAGGAAATCCTGGCGCGGCGGGCTATGGAGCAGTCATACGAAATCATTATGGACACATCCTTGACATCACAGCTGGCCCCCTGGGGCACTCTACGAACAATGTAGTAGAAATCTGGGGACTCATCAAGGGACTACAATTAGCTATCAAAAGCCATTACACTAAGATGATTGTAGAAGGGGACTCGCAAGTCATCATCAGCCTGCTTCGCCGAATCTTACAGGGGACCAGACCGGACAACATCTCGCCAAGCTGGAGATTGTTGCATGGACTTCAAATCGTTGCTTCTCTAACGCACCCAAATCTGGTTATCATTCCCTCGCATGTCAGAAGGAAAGAAAACCAAGTTGCTGATGATTTAGCTAATCTGGGAGCTAATTGGAGTGGACCAGACCTCCAATGTAATGCAGCCCAGGATCAGAATCACCCTATCCTCTTGCAATGCATTCACAAAGCCAGATTGGTAGATGTTCCCCCGGATGGGGTGTCAGGGAGGGCAACGTGGCAAGATCTGAACGAGGGTGATGGGTAGCGTAGCATGGAGCCACGTGATGGGCTCATGCCACAGCCCACCACCCCACTCGGCGTTTAATGGGGTTTTAAATTGATGCGAGGGTGCATTAACACACCAGTCCTTTCCTCCTCGCCCCGAATTTGAATGACGCCATCCATTATGTTTAGCATTTACCTCTGTATGCAGGCTACAATGCTCTTCGCTTTGCAGCGTAGGTCTACCTTTGATCCCTCTCGCTGGTGCAACGCGTTCCTGGTCTTCTCCTTACACCGAGTGCCCTTCCTTTTCTTAGTCCACTGCACAAAACTCTCCATGACTCGACCCCGAGGCCGACCGAGGCAAGGCTCCCCTTGGAAGCCTCGAAGACCCTCGATCACACCTCCTGATTCAACCTCAGCTGACTCTTCCCCCCCAAGGCAGTCCAGGCCTATCCCTGTCTCTCTGCATGCCCCGCAGCTCAGCTCCATGGCTATCATCTCGCGTACACCAATCTCAATTTTGAGGCTTTTTCCCGACCTCTCAGCGGTTCCTTCCAGCTCCTCAGCTTCCGGCGACCTGTTGGGCAACCTGGGAGGTGATCCTTATCATCACAATGCGCCCAAGAGGGCAGGTCCTTGTTTCCCTGAGAGCATTGACAGGGTGCAGTTCGCAGAAAGCATGGCTATCTTGCATGATTTGGTATTTGAGCTTCGGCAAGAGATAGCGGACTTGCAATACCGTGTCCAAGCAACAGAGGGGAAGGTGGCCAGCTTTATGCAAATTCTCTCTTCTATGCACGAGGCCTTATTCACGGCCACTGGCGACACCATCCCCAAAGAGAACCCCGCGACCGCTAAAGATGAAGCTCAGGACAAAACGCAGACTCCAGAGGCAGTAGGCAGGAAGCAGGAGGACAAAACACAGACTCCAGAGGCAGCAGGAAGGAAGCAGGAGGAGCGTAAGGACGACAACATGGACCCTGCATGCACCGACGAAGCTGGTGAGCAATGGGACTATGGCGTGACGTACATCGAGGAAGAGCCGTGGCCAGGCGACCTCTCAGCCACCTGGCCCAGCTACAGTCCAAATGTCTAATTTTTAGAGTATGTCTGTTGGCTTAGCGTCTAGACCTGAAAAGATAAACAGTGTTTCTTCTTTTTGTTGATGTTTTAATGCTAGACTTGTTTAGTCAAGGAACTGGTTGGGCTAGCTGGACTGGTTTCCCCATGCCGGGGCAGTTCAGCAACTGTAGCCCGAATCTAGCTGTATTTTGGATCTCTGTTTCAGACTTTCGAAGGATTTAATATAATATTATCTCTTACTTAAAAAAAGAAGAAAGAGAGCACGAAGGATTCATATAGAGATATATGAGAGCTATTGGATATAGAGATAATTCTCTGTTTTTTTTCTTAAGAAAATATATATGTGATTTGACCATTTTTTCTTTAAAGATTTGTTTTTTTTCTTTTTTGCATAAAATATGTTTATATTGGTTATTTTCGTCAAAATTTACAAGTTTAATAATAAATTGTATGTTTTTGATTGAATATTCACCACCTAAAATACTAAGTATTTAGGTATAATATTTGAATTCTTAAAAAATAACATGTTGAAGAGGTTCTTCCTTAAAAACCCTAATTTACAAGTGTAATCTACTCTTACATATGTAGGCTACCAAAGCCCTCTTTTTTTTTATTAATGAACATTTAATGAATAGGTTTCTCTTGTATTTCTACTATCTTAACTTCGTTTTTTCTCTCATTTCAAATTTTATCAATTTTTGTAGTGATAGTGACTATTTCCCACTTTAGCAACTCCACATCTTGCCTTGATCAAGTTAGGCAACTAATTTTTTCTTTTTCATTGTCCACATCATTAATGTATTCTTCTT
>SNQJ01S0007451.1:109504-126684 GCA_010110895.2 Picea sitchensis | reverse complement strand
CTCAATGGAAGGGTCTACATGCTACATGTAATGTGCCTTTAAATTCATCCTCATTCTCAACTACAACATGAATCGAAAAAAGTGAGGGACATTGACTATTAAGTATGTCTCAGTTACTTAGACAAAGTAAGGAACTTTGATTATTCCCATTTATTCTACTTTTAGTAATTAATGAGGCATTGTGTAGTAAATTCCATGTTAATACACGTGTACCACTAAATATCTAATTGTATGAGAAAAATGCTTTCTTTCCAATCTAGATAAATCTTCATAGAATTCCTATGTGGTAAATTTTGTATGCCATATATCTTTCAGTTAGGAGTGTTGTATTAGAATTGTTTCAAACCCTTCACTGGGAAGTGTGCAGCTTGCATGGTTACTCTTTAAACAAATTATTAAGAAGATTATATTAGCTCGATTTTGAAAGGATTGCATCACACTAATTATTATACTTAGAAACAATTAACTTTTAATATACTAAGAGAAGTGAGGTGCTCTTATACTTGGGCTACAGGGTGAGACATATGTGTAAGAACATATATATTTATGTGAGAAATACTATAACAAAATGGAATTACTTCATTTTCAAAGGACAATCAATGGTAAAATGGTTTTGGTAACATTGGAAACAATCAATAGTATTACCTTTGGACTTAGGCAATTCTAGTTTCTTCCATGTTGCGATGTCCCCGTCATCTTGAGCATCCTTCATCCTAAACTATCCAAACTTAAGTTGCAACTCTATCATAGCTTGCAACCTTTGTTCCAAGGCTATATCTTGTGCTTTGGAATGCTAGGACACCTTGGTCTACTCTTGGAGGAACTGTCCAAACCTTGTCGTCAGGGCTTCTATCCTTGACCCTATCGGTTTTTCTTCTACACCATCCATGCTACACATAGACATGGAAACAGAATCTATGCAATCTTTCAAAGGCTCAACTCACCTTCTATGTGGATGAACCATATTAGTTTCCTACTACACCAAGGAACTAGTTATGCTCTAACCATCTTCAATTCACTCTATGATCATCTACCAGAATTTATTTAGGTGAAGAATGTTACAATGTACAATAGAGGAGCTAGGCCCACTACTTGCATGTCTTTTATAGACTACAATTACATAAGGCACAACTTCCTACAAGAATTATCAATCAAACCCCTAAAGCGACTGCAAATCTTCCTCCTGCAGTTCCTATCTCCTTAAGTGAAGAGACATAGTCTAATTGTAGTAGGTCCAAGCTAGCCAAGCCCCTACAACCAAGGCAAGGCATTGTCACAAAACCTTAGATAGTTTAGTTGCTTTCTATTCCAGGGAACTAAGTCTGCTTCAATCATTTTCAATTCACTCTATGGTCACCTACCATACTTTATTTAGGTGAAGAATTTTACAATGTGTTATAGACGAGCTAGGCCAATTGCATGCAACTCTTTTATAGAATACAATTACATGAGGCACAACTACCTACAAGAACTATGAGTCCAACCCATGAAGTGACCATGGCACCCAAGGTATCCAAGGTAGTTTGTACACATAGAATGATGGGTTTTCTTATTGTTTTAAGAATGTTGGGTAGTGTTGCAATCTTGAGGAAGTAAGGGGAACCAATTCTTTGAGACTTGTAGACTTTTTAAAGGTGCTAAGAGGGTTGACCCACTTCTAGGTTTCAACATGGAAAGCACAAAGAAATAGTCATAGAAGCCCAAGATGGAAGGTATGGTCATGGGCTTGGAACAATGAAATCAAGAAATTCATCAGTTGCACTAGGAACATGTGGCAAAGCTAGATAATATTGACACACGAGTTGAAGCTTGGGCTAAAAAGTTACAAAATTTGACCAACTAGGTAGAGACTTGGGAACTATGTAAGTTGGGATCGTTTAGGAGGAAAGATTCCCAGGACGATATCAACATTATAGAAAGGAAATAGTGGTTATTTCCTAAGTCTAAAGGTAATAATGTTACTTGTTTCCTTTGTTACCAAAATCGTTTTTCCATTGATTGTCCTTTGAAGAATTTCCAAGACTTGGAAGAATTCCAAATGCAAGTGACATTGAAGGAGAATTCGGTAGCATTGGGAGAAAACCAAACACCATATCCTTCGAAGGTAGCATTGGAGGTTCTAGGCTCCTTGAGAGAAAGTTTAGGCAATTTCATGGAAGAAGGAAATGAATGTGAAATGCAAGGTGAAGGAATGAAAGATCTTTTTTTTGTGAACGCAATCGTGAGTGGGATGAAGGTGGTAGCTTTGGTAGACATCGATGCAATTTGACATAATATTGAGAGGTACATGGCCATGCTCAAGGTAGTAAAATCAATAGAGAATCCAACAATAGGAGTAGTTCATTATGCACCTTTGAAGGTTAGGGAATGGTTTGATAGTTTGGACTTGACAATGACTCCATTGGATGACCATATGGTCATCTTGAGAAAAGACTTTCTCAATATTGATAAATTAGTTCCCATGCCCCTTGATAACTATTTGATGTTCTTAGATGGAATAGAGACTAGAAGGAAGTTGGGAAGGAAGCCAAGAATGTCATCTGTGAAGTTGATCAAGGAAACTAGTGAATTTGTAGAAAAGCCTTGTGTAATTGTACAACAACAAGAAGAGATGGTTTCAAGCAGATTATCCTTGGATGCCCAAGATGTTCAACACCATGCAGATAATAGGTTGGAAACATTAGAGACTTCGGTAGAGTCAGTATTGAGAAAGAATAAGTCATTGTGCATTTTGAGGAACCCAAAACAAGACATTGGGGGTAAGACTAAACTTGCACTAACAATAGTTGTGGGGGTTGTTGGCAAAGGCACTCACTCAGACATCACTTGTTGCATGCATAGTTTTGCATGAGAGAAGGTAGTTTATATGAATGATGAGTTTTTAGTGGAAAAAAAACCAAGTATTGGGTATGAATAGTGCACAAAGGCACTCATCCAACAAGATTATCAGTTGCAAGATGATGGAATGGCTGAAAAAAAGGTTGTGCAATATTTCCTTGTCTTAGCCATAGGAGATTTCACAGCCTACACTTATGACAACTAGACCATTCCTCTTCACTTAAATTCTACCCATTACTTTCCCTTAAGCTAATACATGTTAGATACACAACTAAGTCCAACAAAATCAAGTTGACCCAATAATAGGCACGCCTCTGACCATGGCCTTAAAACATCCTAACAGTACTTATAGTTTTTCAATATTTCAATACTTACCCAACAAAAAGAAAATAAAGGAACATAACATGCATTCAAGTAACCACATACACAAGTATAGGTGGCACCCAAGGTGGATTCCTTAACATTATCTAAATGAAGAATGTTACCATGTACAACATAGTAGTGCAGCTAATTGCATGTGGATAATTTATAGAATACAATTACACAAGGAACAAATGCCTACACAAACTATAAAGGGCCAACCCCTAAAGAAACCATAGATTTTCCTCCTATAGGTCATATCTTCTTCTGTCACTTAACCAAAGCCAAATTCTTCCTATTATCACAACCCTAAACTTATCACAACTATAGAAAACTTTGCACCTTTGTGTATGTCTTCCCTTCCTAAATCTCCTTATCACTTTTGAGGCATCCTTATTTTATCATAGACTTGACTCACCTTTTCCTTCTTCTTGGGAATTTTGCAAGCCACTCAAACTCCAAGTGGACCAA
This sequence comes from Picea sitchensis, assembly GCA_010110895.2. NCBI lineage: Eukaryota > Viridiplantae > Streptophyta > Pinopsida > Pinales > Pinaceae > Picea > Picea sitchensis. The sequence continues at coordinate 123,015 of SNQJ01S0007451.1, read as the reverse complement.
GTTCCATCCATCAAATTTACATTCTTCAGTGCCTTGTCTGCCAATCGTCTATGTCCAACAAGTGCACCCAAGTGCATCTGGCAGGTGTGCATGCAAAATGAATTTGAAGGTACTCATCCACCAACTAAGGGATTCTTATCCCCTTGGTTTTCACATCCAAATCATGTGCCTAAGGAATCCCAACTCATATAAAGGCAAGATGGAATGATTCACCAATCCATCCATTGATGGGGGATACAATGTCTAGCACTAGAACCTTCTGTGAAAAACCTCCACGCCCACCTAGATAGTGTGTCGACTATCGTTTGTAGGTGAAGGCCTTGCATCCTCCCCCCCTAAACTTGTTTTCATCCTGGAAACATCCAACCACAACTTTTCTAAGTGCTTTGAGTTTATGCTTCTCAAACTCTTGGATATTGTATTCATACTACCACAACACCTCTTTAGGTTTGTCTTTCCAACTGAAAAATCACTTGTGCCTTCCATTCTTATCGAAGTGTCATTCCTATGTGCAAGTATCTTTTCCACTTCTAGATTTTGTCTATCTACGATCAATACAAGGACTCTTGATGGTGCAACTTTTCTAGGATCACCTTCATTAATCCTTCAAGGCTTAAATTGACTGATATGGAAAATTGGATGGTGAGATATCATGTGTTATGGTAGCTCCAATATATAGGCGGCATGGAAAATGTTCTAAAGTACCTTGAATGGTCCTTTAAACTGCCACAACAAAGTACCAAACATGTCACTTGGTGGATTGAACTTCTCTCTACCCAACTTAAGTAATACCAAGTCACCAACTTGAAACTTTACCTCCTTTCTACCATGATTTTACCAACACTTCATCCTTTTAGCTACATTCGTCAATTGAACATGAGCCATATCCAATCTATCTTTCCATCCCTTCATGAACCCAAAGGTTGATGGGTTGTACCCATAGTATCCTTGTAGAACTATGTGGGGTGTCAATGGTTGTTGTCCATTTTCCAACTCAAATGAATTGTATTCCATCATAAAACTGTGTTACTCAATGAGGAGGCAGGTGTATTCATTGGGTGTGTGGGTGGAAAATTTGCAGCCATGCAATGATATAGAATTAAGAGTTGTGAGGGGTGATATTTGCGCAGTAATAGCTGGAGGTGAAAAATCCGATAAGGAAGATGCAATTCTGGTACTGTGGTTAAACGCGGAAGAAGGAGAAATAGAAAATACCTTTCATTGTGAACCCAATGTTTTCGGGTGTGAGTTTAATGAAGATATTAACAAATGCAGAGTGGATGTGAAGTACCCTGATGATGAAGAAAGTTGGGTTATCATGGATTGTAATAATAGGGAGTTTATCAATATGTGCACATTCCTTTATTGGGTAGCAAGGAACCATTCAGGTTCATTGAAATGGTATGATGATACTAAGAAGAAAGTAGAGGTTCACCGATGGAAGGAGTCTGCCCGACATTATGCAAAAAGTGGGTATCTTCCCATCTATGAAATCAAATTAAATAATGTAATTGTGGATGCCATTTAAGTCCAAGTGTTGGGCGAAGGCCCATTTTTGGGAAAAAGGCCATTTTTGGAGAGAAAAACATGAAGTGGAAAGAAAAGATAGCCGGAAGGAAAAGCAACAGATGAGAAGGAAGCAACGAGGCGTGTATGCAAGGGAGACCTAACTACATTAGCATTAGGTTTTTTGCATGATATTGTAATGGCTGACAAGCCAAGTGTATTTATAAATAGTACCTAGGAGGTCTAAGAGGGGGAACACACACACACACACACACACACACACAGAGAGAGAGAGAGAGAGAGAGAGAGAGAGAGAGAGAGAGTAATGAGAAAGGATAGAACTGGAACAATTTTGTAAGCTGGTGATCTATAGAAGAGTCGAGCAACCCGATATCGAGGGTTAGGTCACAGGATGAGGAGCCTAGTGTGATCTATTCAGCCTCACAGGGATCGGGAAGCCTGTTGAGATTGTAAGATCCAAGACTGTAAACACATGCGACATGATATATTGCTAAGACATAATAAAAGAGCTTGAGAGACAAATCTTTGTGGACATATCCCAGGAGGAGGTGAGCCACGGTAAAATTAGTGTTATATGATTGAATGTTATGCATCTCCATTGTTGTTAATGATTAAATGCTAGATAAATGAGTGAAGGAACTAGTTAGATATGATATTCCACATGCATGAGTAAGAGTGATTGAGTAATTAAAATGTTAGAATAAATAAATAAAGATCACAAGGGACAATTACATATCCCCACTTATTCCTAGGCTGCAAGCGTCTGAGTATTGCGGCCACCCATAGAACTATCCTGGGAGAGACCGCGCAGTGCACCCTGTGTAATGCACTGCCTTCTGGTTTACTGGGAGGGTCGATAGTTTTAGAGGGATTTTGTTGGAAGCTTGTTAAATATGAACCCGGGTCGACTTATGATAGTAGGGTAAGATAAGAGTAGATAAAGTAGTTTAAAACCAACAAATGGTTTGATTTTCGGTTGGAACAGAATGGGATTGAGTGATTAAGATCTGCTACAAAAGCGTAAAAAGAATATCAGATCTGGCGACAAAAATGTTAAACGAATGAGAGTATAAAAGGGGATGTTGAGACTGTGGAACCCAATGAAATAAGAAATAGAGAGCTGGTTGAAAACAAAGGAGATGGAGTTTGCGCAGAAAGATAATAGAAACCCGAAGTTAACACTGTGCAAATACCTGGACAAGTACGTATTCAGTGACTTGCATGAAGTATTTTTCTGTGATTTCCCGCATGTACTATAGGAGTGTATATTGAGGTTGAAATACAACCACGCTACAAATCGAATCAGACAGCTAGAGTGGAATCCTGCGGAGATCGCACACTTACAACAAGTTGACAATAAATTTATGCACGCAGTACATTTCTGGTTAGACAACATTGTTGCAGGATTTATCATAGAATTTGTAGTAGATATTGTGAAGCCTTACAATGCAGTAGAGAAAGAGTTCTTGAAGGGACCTCGAGGTAGGTATATTAGATCGTTGTATACTTCAATTAAGATATTGCTATATAACAAGGGTGTAATGACAATGGCCTCAGACAACTAAACTTTTGTGAGTGCATGGGGGAAGGGGGGAAGCAATGACAAGAGACAGAGAAATGGAGGAAGAAATGGATAGAGGAAAGAAGGAGGAGCCTTGGATCCAATCATGATGGAGGAAGACTAGATTAAGCAGATCATGGAAACAGCTGGAAGAACGCGCAGTGGAGTACCCTACCAATATAAGATGAAAAACAAGAAGAGAGCCATAGCCACGAGGGAAGGCTTGGCAAGTGATGAAGAAGAGGTAGAGGATCTCCAGGCTGTAGAGTAGATTGAGGAAATCCTGCACATGACATATGAAAGGAAGACAAGAGGATACAACAGAGGCATAACTCCTATCCATATCAGTGTCAGTGTGGAACCCATAAACCCATGTGCGACTAATACACCAATAAGAACACCACAATTTGGACAACCTAATTTTGGAAGGAAAACAACATGAAGTAAATCTAGTAAAGGAGCAACAACTAGAGGAGCCAATTCAAGAAGTGGTAGCCAAATATCTACACCGCGGGGAGGTAGTAGTTCAACATTCAGGATCGCAGGACATGATCCCACCATCATATTACCAGAATTCAAGGGAGAGGCGTCAAAGGACCCTAAGAATCACTTGTTCATTTGTGAAAATATCTGGGAAGAAAAATAGATCACAAATGAGGACATTAAACTTGCATAGCTATCCATCATGCTAATAGACCGCGCATTGGATTGGTACATGAGATTAGCTGCAAACAGTCCACCAGGGACAACCAGAATGATTGTGAATATCAAGAAGTTGTTGATAAATGAATTCCATAAGTCTAGCTCAGAGGATCAATACATGAATGAGATGATAGAGATCAGATAGAAACCATGAGAATATGTGTGGGAGATTGACCATAGATTCAAACGATTGAAGGGAACGCTAAAATATGTCATGACAGACATGCAACATAGGCATTTGTTTGTCAATTCCCTACTACCACACTTGAAGTATCCTTTGAGACAACAGAAGTTTCAAACTCGGGAAGAGGCTCTGCAGGCAACCCTACAACTAGAAGAGAGCCAATATCAAAAGATAGATCCAGCCATAGAGGAGCTGAAGGAGGATCTGAAGAACTTAAAATTTCAACTAAACCATAACATGGGTAAGGACAAAAGAAAAGTTGTTTGATGTACCACATGTAGGACAGAAGGACACCACAAGAATGAATGCCCAACATTCGTGCAGTACATGGCAACAGGACTGCCAAACCCTTTTCCATCAGGAGAACTATGGTGTGAGATCTATAAGACACAGGGGAATGATCCATATCACTATCCAATGATGCATAAATACCAGACAATGCCTAAGAATTCATTTTGAAACTTTTTCAAGTCAGTAGGCCATGATGACAAAGATTGCAGGACAATGGAGGTGATGAGGGAATGAACATTAGATACTTATAGGGTGCAAGCAGAGATGATGACAGGGCAAGTTGCACCACAGTTAAACCAAGTACTAGCCCCATATAACATTGCACCACAGAAATATAATACTGCGCAGTCGCAGTACAATACCGCGCAGCCACAGTATAACCCCACACAGTACAACCAGGCACCCCAGTACAACACACCATGATGAGATCGAGCTGGCTACAAAGGTGGAGGACGAGGAAGAGTAGGCTTTGGAAGAGGTAGAGGGCCGGTGGTATGTCACAAATATCAACAACTAGGACACTATGCAAGAGAATGCCCACTTCCACTTGCCACCTGTATGTATTTTCGTGCATTAGATCATGATACCGAAGACTGTCCAACACTATTGGGGAATATCCAGGAAAAGAGAAATCATAACAATAAAAATGTTCAGTCGATTTTTGCAGAAGCAAGGGATGACAGAAGAAATATCAACATAGTTACGTGTGGAGGAACTAAGATAGGAAATGACGCAGTAAGACAAGATCCAACACAACAACAATGGGTGAAGAAGAATGTCGAACCGCAGAAGTATTTTGATGCGCAGAACAAAAAGGGGATATTCCAACAAGCCAGACAAGAATTCTTGAAGCTATACATTGCATCTACATAACCTGCGCAACATACTCAGGGCGTACCAACGTATGATATGCCTTCATTGCTGGATCATACTAATGAAGCACAACCTCTAGGGCAAGTAAGTATCATAAAGGATTTTCTACAATCCTTTGTTAAGTTATTAAATGACCAATCATTTGTTAAAATGTTGAAAAATATGCTAGAAATATGTAACTCATAGGTAGAGGGGAAATTAGAACAGAAAACAGTCAATCACTTGCATACAAGAAGGAGGACAAGGAGGGAATTCATATTAAATGCTAACATTGGATATTTCAATATGGGGGACATGATACTGGATTTAGGCTCTGAGGTGAATGTGTTACCTAGGAATACATGGCAATGTATGGGAGATCCTACATTAGGATATTCATCTGTTCAGATGAAACAAGCAAATCAACATAGAGTTCTACCAATTGGAAGGCTAAAGGGTGTGACAATAGATCTGGATGGAGTGCGCACCAAGGCATACTTATAAGTAATAGAAATAGTGGATGGCACAACACCTTATCCAACATTGCTTGGACTGGATTAGGCATTTGAAAATCATGCCATAATCAATTTGAATACGAGGAAGATGACATTCAAGTTAGGAGAGTAAAGAGTCATTGCACCATTAGATCCATCAGAAGGAGAAAGATTTGTAGAACCCACTTGCTTATACCTGGAGGAAATTAACCATCTATATAGAACCACTGTGCGAGAAGAATACTATGTGAATCCAACTGCATATGGGGTACTCAGTTGGAGAAGTATCACATCATAGGCATCCGACTTAGATACATGGTTGGAAAATGGCAATAGAGATTACATGAAGTCTCCACAAGAAGATGCGCAAGAATAGACCACGTAGTACGATGGGTAGGTACAAAGATAAGAGAACCTCCTAGCTTTAATGGGGTGAATGACTTAGAATAATTCCTAACAAGATATGAAGATAAAGTGTTACCAAATCAAAGGCTCTTATCTCTAGACATAGCACTCAAGGAAACACTTGCAAGATGGTGGGGTGCACACAAAGAGACCAATAGGGACTAGTACCAATGCAAACGATTACTGTGCATTAGGTTCGACACAAAGCAGAAGAGAAGAATGATACAGAGATAAGATGGACATGGGTCACCTTTGGAACACTTGGAGAAGTGCATAACATTATGGAAGATGACACCACTAGAGGAATGGCCTCATCATTGTATTCATACACTAGAAGGAATCCCAGAAAACTGGTATGTAGACCAAGAACTGCGCAGATGAACTACAGAATGGATAGTGTTACAACATAACTTTACAGACACTTTCTCATTTGAAAATGAGAACCCCAACATAGACTCAACACTCAAACAAGTCAGAGGGGTGATATTCATTAAGGAACCATAATTTTAACTTATGACAAGAGACCAATAGTAGAACAGACAGACAGTGAAAGAACTATTGTCATGCTACCATGTGCAGGAAGAAGCACCAGATGAAGAGGACCCACACAACATTCAGATAACAGAAGTTGAAGGTGAAAGAGAGGTGGAAGTTCCACCTCTGGAATTAGAAGTGTTTTCTACGCCGATCAATGTAAATAAATTTAACATTGGGACAATCGAGAGTCCCAAAATGGCCATCATTGGAGACGACTGGGATGAGCAAACAATAGAAAGAATAATAGAGTTACTGTGCGAGTACAATGAATGTTCCCAAAAACCTTTACAGAAATGAAAGGCATAGCAAGAGAGTTAGGAGAGATGAAGATACATCTCAAATCTAAGGCTAGATCAGTCATACAACAACCATATAGACTGAACCCAATATACAAGCAGAAAGTAAAAGCAGAAATTGACAGGATGTTGGAGGCCAGAATCATAGAACCAATAGAGGAATCTGAATGGGTCAGCCCTATGGTAGTTTAGAAGAATAAGAAGGGATGGATAAGGATATGTGTCGATCTAAGGAAGATGAATGATGCTTGCCTTCATGACCCTTTCCCTACCCCTTTCACAGATGAGGTATTAGAGAATGTAGGAGGCTAGGAAGCATACTCATTCACAAATGGATTCTTAGGTTACCATCAAATCAAGATAGCCCCAGAAGATAGGTATAAGACCACATTTGCCATAGAATGGGGATCCTACCAGTACACAGTCATGCCTTTTAGGCTGAATAATGCACCAACTATATTCTCAAGAGTAGTCATAGTTGCTTTTAAAGAATTCATCCATCAATTTTAGAAGTATACCTGGATGATTGGACAGTATACTGTCTATTGAAGAACCATGTAGAGGTGTTAAGGTTGATGTTAGAAAGATGTAGGCAGTGTCAGATATCACTAAATATCAAGAAGTGCATCTTTGCGACACCTTTTGGGATACTCTTGGGCCATATAGTGTGTAAACAAGGCTTTCTAGTAGGTCCTACCAAGATTGCAATGATTGTCAAGTTACCACCACCAAAATCAGTACGTCAGTTGAGATAAATATTGGGACACACATGCTACTATAGGAAATTCATAAAAGGGTATACACAAATCACTGCGCCAATGGAGAAACTATTGAGGAAAGATAGCAAGTTTCAGTGGAATGAGGATTGTCAGCGAGGATTGGACACTCTAAAAGAGAAAATGGTAACAACACCAATACTAGTATTCCCAAATTGGGAAAAGATATTTCATGTGCATGTAGATGCATCAACTATAGCACTAGGAGCTATTTTGCCACAGCCAGGAACAGGGGAATTGGACCATCCTATAGCATTTTCTAGCAAAAAACTGTTAGAGTTAGAGAAAAATTACAATACCACAGAAAGAGAAGGCCTAGCTATGGTTTATGCACTCCATAAGTTCAGAAACTACTTACTGGGAAAACATTTCAATATGTTTACAAATCATTCATCTCTTAAATACTTAGTCAATAAGCTGGTGTTGGGGGGGCGAATTTGTAGATTGTTACTGATGTTCCAAGAATTTAATTTTGAAGTAATAGTCAAGCCAGGGAAGCTGAATGCAAGACCTGATCACCTATCAAGGATCACTAATGGAGAGGAACCTATGAACTTAGAGGAAAACTTCCCCAAAGCACAGTTATTTTCAATCCAAGTATTTGAAGAATATTGTGTTGACATCATTCAATACTTGAGTACAGGGACCACCCCACAAGAATTCAACACTGCGTAGAAGAAAATTTTGGTAGTTCGAGCTACAGACTATCAATTGATTGTAGGACACTTATACAAGATGGGTGCAGATAGCATCTTGAGTTGATGTGTACTAGAACATGAAAGACCTTGGATTTTAGTAGAGGCCCGTGAGGGAATAGCAGGAGGACATTATGCACGAAAATCTACCATGTAGAAGGTATTGCGTGTAAGACTATGGTGGTTGACCGTTCATAGAGATGCGAAGGATTACTGCTAGAGATGTGATGTATGTTAGAGGGTTGGTAAACCTAATAGATGGGATGAGATACCCCTAAGACCACAAGTAACCTTGCAGGTATTTGACAAATGGGAAATAGACTTTGTAGGACCAATTAAACCACTAGCAAAGAGGTCATGAGCAAGGTATATCATTACTGCAACAAATTTTTTAACGACATGGGAAAAAGTAGCACCAGTAAAAGATTGCAGTGCAGAGACAACAACACACTTCCTATTTGAGCAAGTGATCACTAGATTTGGATGCCCAAGGATTCTGATGAGTGACCAAGGTACTCACTTCATTAACAATACTATTAGGGCTATGACTGAGGAGTTTGAAGTCTATCATCAAAAGAGTACACCATATCACCCTAAAGCAAATGGAATAGTGAAAGCCTTTAATAAGATCCTAGAGAATGAATTGACAAAGATCTGCAACATCAACATGGATGATTGGGACTTGAAAATACCAGCTGTACTATGGGCATATAGGAATACATGCAAAAATTTGACAGGGCAGATGCCATTCAGGTTGGTGTATGGAAAATAAGTAGTGGTGCCATTAGAGTTTTTGGTACCTAGCCCACGTGTAGCAGAAATCACCAACATGACATAATTAGGTGTAATCAAAGAAAGGCTAAGTCAATTGCTGGAAATGGAGGAAGATATGATCCTAACAGGATTTCACCAAGAGGTACAGAAAGAAAGGGACAAAGCTTGGCATGATAGACATATTAAAAGGAAGAGTTTCAAGGAAGGAGACCTAGTCTTGGTGTATGACAACAAATTTCTTCAGCACCCAGAAAAATTTAGAGTACATTGGTTGGGACCATATGAAGTAAAAATTGTCACAGATGGGGGAGTTGTATAGTTCAAAGATTTAAGAGGTATAGAACTCAGAGGAATGATCAAGAAGAGTCGAATGAAACTCTAAAGGGACATTCGACCTCCTAGAACTTAGAAAGTTACCACGCAGAAAAGAGAGATGTAAAAAAATAAATAAAATAAAAATAAATAAATAATAAACCACGACGAAAAGAGCAAAGTCTGCGCACAGCATAAGACTGACACACTACGCACCAAGGAAGGGTGATATAGAAAAAATCTTTCATGCACTTAAAAATCCTAGCTTGTTGGAAAAAGGACCAACGATCAGAAAAAAGGAGGAAATTTGAAAAATGGCAGTTACGGAAAAAAGGTGCCAACTAGCGACGTCTATCAAATTGAATGTCACGTACTCTTGAAGCGCCTTTGCATTAATCACGCCAACTGGAGGTGTCTACCAAATCAAATGACAAGTACTCTCGAAGCGCATTTACATTAATCACGCCAATTGGCGGGGTCGAGGAAATTGAATGTCACATACGCGGGAAACACCATTTCATTTAAATCACAACTCAGGTAGCTTCTCCGAGAATCTTCACGAAACTTGTTATATAAGGAAGGCACGCGGGCAACATAACACTTATTGTGAAATTGTGAAATCACAGAGAGATAGAGCATACAAAGCGAAGAGTGATTTAGCAAGATACACAGAGCAAACCAGTTCGGCAGAAATCACCCTTAAACCACCATGGCACCACCCAAGTTTGGTGTGTCAAGCCAGGCCAGGAGAAAACGTCGAAGGCACCATAGAGAACCACAACAAAAATAGGGAGCTGAGCAGGAACCTTCACAGGCCGTGGAATTCGTCAGCTTGGACAAAATTCTCTCACCCCATATGGAACCAGTGAGCCCCACACCCTTGGTGGAGGAAGCCCAACCAACAACAACTTTTGGCATGGACGTCGACATGCAGGGAATTGGGCAGGGCCAACAGGATGAGGACGCAGGTAATCCTTTGAGACCCATGAACGGTAATGGAGTCCAGAGGGTAAATGGGACAACCCCAAAACATACATAATTTGTCGCTCCAAGACAGTCACATAGAGAAGAGCCTAGGCAACAACAGGAGGGGCTAGTAGAAAATGTTACTAGATGACCAAAAGCTTACACCGTTGAGAGAACAATGGAGGCTGGAACCTCAAGCCATCCACCACAACGAAAGGAAAAACAACCCATGGCAAGGTCACTGCATAGAAAAGATGCAACATCCATAGTCCTACCGTGCATTCATGAAGGGCTGCAGGCCACACCTAACCTTCTGGGATGCATGGAAATACTGCCCTACTCAGACCACAACGTGGCCGATGTGGAAAAGTTCATAGAATTCACAAGGCAGGTCTACCTTGACAGCGTAGGAACAGGGCCCTTCGGTGATCCAATTTTACAACCAAAATAGTGGGCAGTCGGATTTTCCAACACCAGAATTCTAAACCTATTGGATATTCCACATTTTGGAAGGGGAAGAGATGAAAACAACTGCGTCAATCAATTGATGTCCTTCACCCATAGAGGTTACCTATGGTTGGAAGAGCCTGTCTCTATAGAGGTGGAGCTCATTTCTTTTATCACAGGTCTACCATCTCAGGGGGAGAATCTTGCACAATACCTCGATGACAAGACAAAGGAGAAGGTGTCGGCAGAGGAGATGAAAAAGACATATTGCATAGAACGAGGGTCGTGCAGAATCATTATCAAGCGCATCAATGATGTAACAACAAGGTTGGCCACCAAACTTATGGCTTGCAAACTACTTATAAAGTGCCACAAGGAGGAAGTCCCTGCCAGGGTCATTGTGGCTGCAACACAGTGTGTGAAGGGCACTATGCTCAGTTGGGGCCCATACTTACTAAACATGCTCCTTGATTACTACAGAGACACGCAGGATCTAGGAAAAAAGTTTCATTACTCTTGGCTACTAATCTTGATTGCCTTGATCAGATGGAGGGAGCCGCAATATACATATTTTTGTGAGAGGACCAGTCATTTCCATGTAGCACGATATAGATCGTTGAGGAGCACGTCGAACCCCAAAATCAAAAGTACCAATGCAAGCATGTTCACGTGATACTATAACGAGCTCCAAGAGAGCATTGACAATAGTTGGAGAATTACTCCAGAAGTGGTTGTGCAATACCAAGACATTATGAACTTTAAAGCAACCAGGCACACAATATGGATCCAAGCAAGAAGGTATCCCGAGAAAGAATGGATGAAAATTAGATACTATGTCAAATAAGAAGACATAGAGATGACAATCATGGATTGGCAAGATGACTAGAGAATTCTAGTCCTCACTCAAGATATGCCTATAGGTACGGAGGTTGATGCAGGGCAAGTTAAGACACCTGCTGGGGATAAAACTTCTCCGAAGTAGCCAAAGCCATGTTAGAAGATGACACAACAAAATAAGGGGGGTGTTCCAAGTAAAGGTACCCAGGCCGAACAAAAGGACACTACCCCAACACCAAAAGAACTGGAAAAAGGGGTTGTGACATCACAAGGAACCCCATCAACTGCCACTTCATAGGAACAAGGCCATACCAACAGGATGATCATCCACATTGGAGGTGCACACAAAAAGGCCAAGGTTCACAAGCAGCCGCCAATATATACAATCATCGAGGACGATGTTGACCTCATGGACGAAAGAGTCCAGGACTGTGCAACTAATTAGTTTTAAGACGTCCAACACCAAAGAGGCCGCATTCAGGATGAGCTGGCCAACATAAAGCAGGTCCTAGAGCAGATTAGAGGAATGCAAAGAATGAACAAAGGAACATAGTCATTCCCCACACCATCAGAAGCAGAAGCCAGGGATGCACCGAGTGAACATGATATGATCCAAACGATAGTGCAGGCATTCCTGACCTTCCATATTACACCCAACATGTTGTGCATGGATGATATTGTATCCCAGACATGCCTGAAAGATCTAGCATAGATACAGTTGGTAATGGAGAAATTACCAACCAAGGCATTGTACAAACTACAAGTCAATGTTGCACATGAGGTGCAATTGCGCACACGAATAAAAGCATAAGAGTTGCAACATACAAGGGATCTCAAAGAGGATTTGGAATTGGTGCTCGAGAAGGTCAAGCTCAAGACCAAATATGAGAAATATCGTGTGGATAGGCTCGATCAGGGAGTGGCTGCAGCCTATGACAGAATCCTGAATAACGCACAAATAGAAGAGCCCACCATAGCACATAAGATTGATTGTATTTTCCAAACAATTGATCAATACAGGCAGGAGATTGAAAACCTCCAGGAACAACTCATTCCTACAACTCCCCCGGAGTTGAAGGAATAAAGGAGACAAGAAGCTGCAGGAAATGGAGGAAATGGAATGACAAGTCAGTGCAACTGTGGACTTGTTTAAGAGGGTGGCACAACTATGAACAATGCTAGAAGAAGATGAACAGGTCCAACACTCGTACCATGAAGAGGAAAATATAAGTGCAACCATCTATGACCTCAAGCAAAGGAAGAAAATGATGAAGATCATCGAGCGCCTCAAAGAAGTGCAAGACATGAAGAAGATGCAAGCAGAGATAGTCTTTGCGTAGACACAAAAGAAGGACCGACAAGCTCAAATGGAACCTCTCCAAGAGCTAGCCACAGAGATCATTGCACAGGCAGAGGAGGTAAAGAAGAACATGGCGCAAACATAGGCAGAGTGCGTAGAAATGATCTGGGAGGAGATCACAACACAAGTGTTAGATGCGCTCAAAGAAAAGGCCGCGTAAGCTCAAACACAAGAAAGGGAGCTTGCAGACAAGTTCCACACTCTAGTAGGAGCTGTTGAAGAAGTGCACACAGTCTAGGTGGCTCGGGATGAGCCACATGTCAGTGTTGGGGGCCTGTTGGGAGAAGGCCCATTTTTGGGAAAAAGGCCATTTTTGGATAGAAAAGCATGAAGTGGAAAGAAACAACAGTTGGAAGGAAAAGCAACAGATGCAAATGAATCATGTGAGGTGCAGATGCAAGGGAGACCTAACTACATTAGGGTTAGGGTTTTTTCATGATATTGTAATGGATAAAAAGCGAAGCGTATGTATAAATAGTACCTAGGAGGTATAGG
>SNQJ01S0007451.1:33477-63864 GCA_010110895.2 Picea sitchensis | reverse complement strand
ATACAACAGTGGTGGAGGTAGTTAGTTTCTTGAGATCCTGTACTATGTATGTTCACAATTCCGTTACAAATGTTTCTTGGGTTGTGCAAAAGATACTTTCTTTCACATCTCTTTTCTTCGTTATATTTTTTAAGAGAATTATTGGAAATTTCCCTTTCTGCAATTGTTGTTCCATTAAGGAAAACAAATGTGTGTAGGTGTCGAACAATTGAAGCTACAACATGCAATAGTTTAATACTTGCGTAAGATGACTGCAATATATCAATATGCGAAATTAAAGGACAAAACTGGGTATGGAGAATGGTATTGTTGCCTTGTCATTGTTCGTATTTCCATCTTTTATATGGAGAATGTGTTGCGAGCCAACGTTTCTTGTGTGTGTGACAGCTGCACCAATGGTTCCGATTGGGTAAATGTCTTTGTTGTCTACAAATCGACTGATCGTTGTGTCCGATATGAAATGATAGTCTGAGCAGACTACGGGAAATTTTTCCACAACACTTGTTTCATTAAGCAATATAATCTGATCACAATCACCGCGGTCATATGTTGTTTTCAACAGTATATTGCTATTGTGTGTGAGGCAGATTACACATGAAAGCAAAATAATATAAGACTGCTTTAAATGTTTAATGTCCAAACTATTGGATCTTTAATACAAGAAATTCAAGTACAAATAACATTACAGAATATCCTTATGTAGTGTACAGGTACCATTTGATATTCAACCAATAAACTAAATAGTAACATTTGGCATAATACCATCCATTTAACAATGATAAATTAAGTATGCATTGGTAATACCAATTAAAATTACAGTTGCACTAATTCTGATATGTGCACTGGCCTCTACAGGAATAACACGAACGAAGCATGCCAACAACAATTATGAGGTGATTGTAATGCAGGGATTTGTAGACCAACAGTTTTAGAGATATTAACTACTATATATATTAACTACTAGTTTCAGAGAATATAATATATATATGTGTAGATTGTTGTATATGTATACATACAACAGTGGTGGAGGTAGTTAGTTTCTTGATATCCTGTACTATGTATGTTCAAAATTTTGTTACAAATGTTGCTTGGGTTGTGCGAAAGAAACTTTCTTTCACATCTCTTTTCTTCGTTATATTTTTTAAGAAAATTATTGGAAATTTCCCTTTCTGTAATTGTTGTTCCATTAAGGAAAACAAATGTGCGTAGGTGTCGAACAATTGTAGCTACAACATGCAATAGTTTAATACTTTCATAAGATGACTGCAATATATCAATATGCGAAAGTAAAGGACAAAACTGGGTATGGAGAATGGTATCGTTGCCTTGTCATTGCCCGTATTTCCATCTTTTATTTGGAGAATGTGTTGCGAGCCAACGTTTCTTGCGAGTGTGACAGCTGCACCAATGGTTCCGATTGGGTAAATGTCTTTGTTGTCTACAAATCGACTGATCGTTGTGTATGGTATGAAATGATAGTCTGAGCAGACTGTGGGAACTTTTTCCATAACACTTGTTTCATTAAGCGATATAATTTAATCACAATCACCGCGGTCATATAATGTTTTCGACAATATATTAAAATTTGTAATGGAGATCCCATTACCCGGAAAGATCTTCTCTGCATGTGTCTGTACTAATTATGCAGGGATAGTCAGTGTGACTGTCATCATGGCTTTGTTGTCTGTCATGTCATCACGCACAATGTGTCTAGTTTTGTTTTCCTTGTCTAAATAGGTGTTGTACATGACCATTATGTCTCTGACGAACACTTTTCCAGTCCAGTGGCTATTCAAGTCTTCTATTGATAGTATACTAGGTGGTGTAACTCTAGTCCTGGTGAAGTTTTTTGAACAGAAAAAGTAAAGTGAAGGGAAGTTTGCATACCTACTTGTTTTTTTTTTTTGTTTTTTTTGCATGGATGTACAAGTAGATGCAGAAGTTGGATGAATTATGTTGGTTAGAGTTTTGTAACCATATGTCTTAACCTAGGGAGCTTGCACTGTGACAGGCGCCTCACTTGTGCTTGTTGATACTTCTTGTGAACTGAAAAGCAAGTGTTGTAGATGACATCAACATATTTACCATGGAATAGATGAATAAATAACTGAGGATATTTGTTTCCTAAATTTAGTAGGAGCATAAATTATGAATCTTTACCTTTGGGCTTGTCGTTCTACTGACATCTACGATGATTGACTGCTCATGCTTATGTCTCTTGTCCAACTTTTTTTTATGTAAACAAGTGTACATTGAATATGTAAAAAGAAAATTAATAAGCAATATATTATATATTGCTTTCACATTGTGGGCAAAGAAAATTTTGAGACACTATGGTAGAGGTGAGAGATGTACATCATAACAGAAGACGAGACCATATATGGAATGCAAAGTGACAATAACTAAGTAAGCATGTGAATTATATGTTTTTCACAATCATTATGAATGTACGTTAAGAACATGCATTGCTTTGTTGTGGGTGTACCTTTTGGAAGACTATAGTTCAACTTCCTCTGTTGTGGCACATAAGACTTCATCCTCTTGTTCAATTAGTCTATTTGTTTCAATGTAGCAGTGCAGAAAATATAGTGCACATGAAGGTAAGTTGGTATGTAGGAAGATATGTAGTATCTACATATAATAAATGAGCTACAAAGCAATAGAATAAAAAATACATACAATAAAATAATGGTAGAAACATGCACCTTCGTATGTCTTCTTCTACGTTGTTGGTTAATACTTCTTCTTCATGTCCAGTCATTCTATTTTTTTCAATGTAGAAGTGTAGAAAATACAATCGACACGTAGGTAAGTTGGTATGTAGGAAGATATATAATCACACAATAAATGAGATAAAAAGTAATGGACTAGAAAATAAGGATAGAATCATGCACCTTTGTATGTCTTCTTCTACATTTCTGGTTAAGGCTTCTTCCTCTTGTCCAGTTATTCTATTTGTTTCAATGTGGGAATGCATAGAATACAATGGACATGAAGGTCAGTTGGTATGTAGGGAAAACAATGAATATGGACATAGAGAAAATGATATTCAAAGGAATAGAGTAAAAGATAGAGTTAGAAGCATGTACCTTTTTTTTTCATCCATGTTTGTGGTTACGTTGAGTTTTGTTTGTCCAAAATCTATTACAAACCAAAAAATATTAAGAAATTGGATGGTGGCATTTGAATGATTTTTTTTTGCAACAAGGTATCCAGATATGCTTTCAGACATAGAATATGGATTTGTAATATGGTTGATGTATATTTCATAATTCAAGTACAAGACAAAATGTATCGTAGTCAAACCAGTATGTGTCTAAGATAAAGACTTTGTATTGTCTGGTTTTGTGCAACAAAGTATCCAGATATGATTTGAGACATGGAAATATGATTTTGTAATATGGTTGATGTATATCTCATAATTCAAGTACAAGAAAAATTGTATCATGGTCAGACCAATGTGTGTCTAAGATAAAGACTGTGTATTGTGAAATGGGGACATTTGACCATACATGGTCAATAAGTGGGTTTTGTACATGATTTATCTTATCCAAAAGAAAGCGGAGATTGTAATTGCACATGTAGTTTTCCAATTTTTTTGTTCTTGCATTATTTTGTAGCATGTCAACATTGAAGTCTCCTAGAATGATAATGTTTTCATTCATATGTAAATGGTGTAATGCTTTTGGAAGAAAAATTACTATGTTTCTAAATGTTGCATGTGGAGCAGCATAGAGATTCAATATTGCAATTTGCGATTTATGAAAAATTACTCTTGCTAGTACCATCTCAACATTTTGTTCATCGAAATGCATATGGTCCAAAATTGCTATATGCTTTTTCACTAACATCATCACTCCATGTGTAATGTAACTTGATATGTAGTTGAAATTTGGAAATTGTGTGTTTTGCTTGCATAATGTCATGTATGTTTCTTGTAAGCACAGAACATCAGATAGCATTGTGTCATAGCCATTGAGTATATAATTCATATGTGCATTTAGTTTGTGTATGTTAAGTGAGAGAATCGATATAGATGAGTTTGTTTGTATGGATTGGTAATCATATTCTAGATTCCATTTTGCATTGGTCTGAAAGCATTGCATCTCAGTATCGACTTTATGTTTGACCTTGAAGTTATATTTTGTAAGAGTGCTTAGAAAATACAAGGACTCTATGTTTCTGACACAAGACAAAGCTGTGTATACAAGTCCATGTATTCCTATTCCAACAGGGTCGAAGGCAACACTATCAAGTGTTAGGCCTTGTGATATGTGAATTGTACGTGCACATGCAAGTTGAATTGGAAATTTATTTTGAATCATTAGTTGACCTGTCTTTGTTGATGTTGATATCAGTTTCGATATTTTCAATACAGGTTTCCAATCACGCGAAGTGTTTGAATTATATAGATATGCTAACTTGTTGGCTTATCGGTGCCCAATATGTGGGTCATGGAACTAAATCCATAGGACATCAACTTTATCTTTGTTGGTATATTATTTGAGTATCCCATCTAAACCATTGACGAGGTCATCTTGTGAGTCATAGTTGCAGGCATATATTTCAACTAGCATGCCTAATTTCGTGACAAGTTGCAAAGGAAAAGTGGTTGTATGTTGATGACACAATACATTGCCAAGGTTGTCCTCTTCCAAGTCAATTGCATTGATGATGATTTCATCGCCATGCATGAGCGATAACATGTACTTGTTATGCATTGTGACATCCTTGTTCTTGTAGAATAGGTAAGGGAAGGTTGGGTCTGTCAGTGTTGGTGGCATGAAACTTGAATTGATATATGCCAAGCATGGATGATTTTAGGGGCTAAATTTCGCTAATGGGCTAATTTTCCATGGTTTGTCCAAAAATGAGATTCGCTATTTTAAAAATGATTCGCCCAAATTCTATAGGATAAAATTATTTTACCTCAAAAATAGCCAAAATTTTATAAAAACTATATAAAATCCTTAGAAATTTGAATATTTTTACAAAAATATCGCCAAATTGGCATATGAAGTATAAGTAAGATTCACCAAGGTTTCTACATTTTAAAATAAATTTCCATCCTTAAAATCATCCCTGATGCCAAGTCATCACGTGTTTGGTTTTTTGTCCACATTCTATTTAGAATTGCAATAAATTTTTCATTTGTTTGACGCATTTTAGTATGCAGCTCGAAGCATTTTATGTTGTCTTTCCAAAATTCATGTGGCATTGTTTGCATGTTGATCGTGGGTTGTTCAAATATCATAGAATATTGTATGGGTTGTGCTTGGTAAATATCCCCACAGAATACCATATCAATGTTCCCAAAGTATTTGGTTTGGACATGTTTTATGNTGGAATATAAGAAATGACTTCCAATCAAGGAGGCTTCATCTATGAAGACAAGTTGTAGTTCGTCATAAAGATTTGACAAGGTATCTAGCATTTCTTTGTTGAGTGGAAGAAAATGTGACTTGTTAAAAGGCATCAACAGTGCGGAGTGAATTGTCGTTCCGCCTGCATTATGTGCAGCTTTTCTTGTATATGCAAGTATCAGTCCCTTTGGTTTGAGCGGGTCACTCGTAGTGTTTGAATCATAGATTCGTATAATCATTTGGAATAGTTCTTTCAATGTGAATGTCTTTCCTGTTCTTGTGTCGCCTGTAAGGAACAAGTGCACATGAGTGTGTATGTCTAAGAGTTTCTTCATTGCAACATCCTTTAGGATGGATTGTTTCTCTCTATTCAACAGCCGTCTAATTCTGTAGTATTCTTTGTTTTTGATATAGAAAGGATGTTATGTTAATTTAAACCCGCGATTGAGACATTTTTCAGAGGCGGGCTCTCGAGGACAAGGAAAATATGCTTGCAAATCATAGGCTTCACGGTGAGTTGTAGTTGTTTTATGCTTGGTTGATGTGTCATCAATATTGATAGGGTTTTCTAGTTCCTCAAGTGCACTTTCTAAATCACCCCATGTTGGGTTGACATTGTAAGTAAACCTAGCCTCATTAGTTTGTATTGTAGTCTCATAAAGAGTATATGCAACTTCCCATGTAGGCAAGTTATGTTTAAGTGTGCCTTCACTTTGATCAAATGGAATGTACAACAATAGTTTCTCTCTATAAAAGTTTTCATAGTTGATGTGTTTGTTGTATTTGACAAACCGTATTACATTTGGTTTTTTTCTTTTTGATATATGTGCACCATTTTTTTTTTGTAATGTGATACAAATTCTGCAAGGTAGATTATTTTAATGGTAAGTGGATGTTGGAGGTAGTAATCAATAATAGAGTGACATGTCATGTCCTCTAAATTATCAGGCTCTTGTTTCAGCAGGACTGGTGGCTTAAGCATGAATGTGTGTGTGTTAGGCAGAGATGTGTTTATGAAGACACATTTCCTCGAGCTATAGTTCAAAGGCAGGGAAAGTGCGATGTGGACTGCTCATTGAGCAGACATTTGTTGAATATTAATAAATGTATTTCCAAGTGTACGTATCATTTGCATAACATCAATTCGACTTTTTTTATGTTCTATGTGTATTCTCTTGTATGCATTTGTCATAGATTTGTCAACCTTCATCATGTACGAGGTACAATACGATGTTGTAGCATATGCATTGAGGACATACTACGCATCTGTATTTGGATTCCACATATTTGGAATGTCCTTGGAGAAACCATTGTTCCAAATATGTGAAGGTTTTCGTTTTAGGAAAATTGTTGGTTTCTTAAGTGTAGATTGTATAACTTGGATGTACTCATCTTTAGTTAGATTTAGTTGCAACAAGAAGTCTTTGAAGGTCATTAAGTCATCAAAGTCTCCTTGTTCTAGAAATGTGAACAAAGATTTTGATTTCTCAATCAGAACGTTGTCCTCCAAACTAATTGGTTCAATAATTATTGTCGTTCTCATCAGTGACATAGGGAAGTTGTATCTGCAATGTGAATTTTTTCATTTTCTACAAGTTATTGTATGGTAATGTCTATGAAATTTGGCAATTTCTGGATCCAAATGATCTGTGTTGCATGTTATGTATTTGTCTAGAAACTGCTCGATCTATGAGTTGTTGTCAATTACATATATCAGTGCATTTTTTATCCATATTAGTGTGTGTTCC
The DNA here is from genome assembly GCA_010110895.2 of Picea sitchensis. Taxonomy (NCBI): domain Eukaryota; kingdom Viridiplantae; phylum Streptophyta; class Pinopsida; order Pinales; family Pinaceae; genus Picea; species Picea sitchensis. Next base: position 56,753 of record SNQJ01S0007451.1, on the reverse strand, counting down.
TGTTCACTACCTCTATTTTGGAACTCAGTAACAAAACAATAGTCTGATATCCTTTTGAAGAACGTTTCATCATTACATATCAATTGTCTCAAATAATTTACTCTATGTCTATAGTAATGAGTACATGTCACTGGGTCTTTTCTTATGAGGTAGTCAATGTCATCATTTTCCAATGTTTCAATTTGTTTTTTCCGTTTCATGTTCTTGTATAATGTAGACAATGTAGTCACCAATGGATTCTAGTGATGCTCTGCACTTGTAAATCTGATGAAAAAAGTTGGAGGCCCCAACAGTCAGATCATCGCAAATACAGTTTTCTTGTTTTCTTGCAAGTAGTCAGGGGAGATGGAAATGTTTTTCAAATCTACGTATCCAATATCAGATTTCAAGATTTTCTTCATATTTTCTTTGTACTTGACATCTTTGGCCAATAGATTTCTTCCTCGTAGATTACCTTTTCTTATTTTCACCCATATGCAAGAGAGCACTTTCTCAATTATTATGCACATTGTTTGAAAAACAAATTTGTTGTGTGATAGGAGAAGTCATCGCTTGAATGCAGAAATTCCCATTGTACTATTTTTTGGTAGTTGAATCGTTCTATGATGTCATTTCCATGCAGGTATCCATAGAACAATGTTGGGAAGTTCATTTCCTCTGTGAATTTTCCATTGAAAATCACAAGTGGGCGTTGTCCTTTAGTAGGTGTGATTTCGATGATATTGTCTTGCAAGTCATGAATGTGTTGCAACTCAATGAATCCATGTATCAATGTTTCAATAGGTCTTTCATTCTCTGATTCATCATCTATATCAATTTCACTAGTAGTGGCAAAAGTTTGTGTAGATTTCTCATTTCCTTATTCAAGAACATGGTTCCAGTCCTCATTTATAAACATGTTTTGCGCCTGGTATAGTGTTTTGGAACATACTAATTTCAATGCTTTCATGATAATGTGCACATGCACTCTACATGTTTGGTATGCATTCTTGTATTGTAGACGTCTTTTGAGCACTACAACAATTGTCATTGTTTCGTTCATGAATTGTGGCAACACTTTTTGCACAACATCTAGTTGGATAGACACGTTAATAATTGATCATACAGAGCCCATTTAGGATCGTTTATAGCCCCAGGGTCTGATTTGTGTAAATGAAATTCATAGAGACACAAGCCTCTCCTCAAGTTCTGTAAGTGTACTTACATATGGTAGCGATGTGTTACAACTTATTTGGTCAGGCATTGGAAATTGTTGCAGTTTTCCATTTTGAAGTGACCTCTTGCATGGGAGACATATTTTTCTAGTGGAGAATGTTATGTTATTTAGTGTCAATCTGACATATTATTTTTTCAATTCAGGGTTGAAACACTTAATGTTCTTTGCAAAATTCAATTCCTCAAAAATTGCACATGCAATTCCAGGGGTGTCTTCAATTTTCTTCATATATATTTTCTTTGCATCTCTTTTTACTAGACGAGAATGTGTAGAAGTTGTTTGTTGGTTTTCAATGTTAGAATTGTGCAGTGTTTGCTTCAATCTATGATATGTGATTTTTCCCCCTCGATCAATATCATGACCACTTTGGGATATGTACTTGCATTTGTTTCTTTCACATATGTGTTTTTTCAACATGTGGTAAGTTAGCTTATGGTTGTCACTTGAAACTGGTCTCCCTTGTGGACAGGCCAGGTCAAACATGGAACCGACATGTGTTAAGAGCACAACTTCCTCAACATGTTGATGATTCAAATCATTATGGTGTTTGTCACTGACCATTTGATGTTTGTGTTAAGTAGGAAGTTTGTCAATGTGTCTATGTTGTGCACGTGCAACCTTTTTCGGGTTGTAATATGTGAGTTTGTGTTTTAGGCTTGGGCTCTCTATCATCTCATGATGATTGTTCGTACATTTTAGATGTTTAGAAGGAGGTGCACTAATGTATTCATGTCTTGCGCTAATGACCTTTTTCAAGTTGTGATAATTTATTCTACGTTTTTTTCTTAAGCTCTCTACGCTTGATGAGATCTGGGATGATTTTTGTCATGACTAGATAGCATGCAATGCTTATGTAGACTCGATGTGGTTTGGGTCACATTAACAGTGAATCTTGAACTAAAATTATTTCTTATCAAAGTTTGATAGTGAATGTGTGGCGTATCTATTTTGAATGATATGATGTCAATTGTTTTATTGTAGTTTGACTCAATAGAGTGGAAATGGATAGAACCATTTGCAAGGGTTTACCGGACCTAGATATTTACTTTGAATAAGATAGATGTCCACTGTAAACAAAATGCCCCACCTTCTATATTTCCTTTTTCATATGGCATTGCCATACTTATAAGATATTGTTTCCAACTTCCAAGTGTTGGCATACTTTGAATTAGATCAGTTGGAAGGTGTTGATGCAAGAAGGCAAGTTCATGTTGACTGCCACTTATAATTGCATTGCAGAAGTATTGCACAATGTAAAGGTGCAACGAGTGGACGTCAAGCTCCATTGTGACCAAATGGAAAATTGCATTGAACAAACTATCTCCACAATTCGATGTAATAGTTGTTGATATGTCTAATCCATGAGAGTGCATGTTATGCATAATTTGGTTGCAATGTGATTGAAGGTCTTCACAAATGAGGGACAAGTAAATATTAGATCCTCCAAGACTGCATATAGATAATTTTTTATAGAGCAGCGGTTCGTAATGGCCACTGAGAGGATTGGCATCATGGAAAAATATGCAATATGGATCTCTAGATGCAGTTTTGTTGAATAATAGATATCTTGTCTTTCTTGTTAATGATCAAATTCCAATTGACATATTTATCCACTTAGATAGACACCGTATACAAAATGTATCTCCCTAAAGTCCTCTCTCATGTGGAGGTAGGGTTGCAGATGCAGATAATCGCATATTTGAAATATACGTACTGACATCATGAATCCCATGCAACTGATAAAGAAAATAATATGCTAATTCGTATTGATATGACTCTAATGCCTCAAGGATGCCATTGTCTAAACTTTCTAATAAATGATCTATCAGTCTGTTGCGTAGCTCAGTCGAGGAATATCGGAAGTGAAATAGGACTTGAAATGCATCAAAGAGGAAATCTCCTTTAGTATATGAAAATGCATCTAATCTGAAAAGGTCATTGTTACGAAGTACTTGGTTGATGTTGTCATGTATAGTGGAGGCTGCATCTATTTGATATCACTCAACATCTATTACTTCTTCCATCTTTTAAATTATGATTTTCAAGTGCACACCCAATTTGTTGTGTCTTCTTCAACTTTGTTTGCCCCAACTTCAGTACTCTGTAGGTGTTGTAGCAAATGACAAAGAAGCAAAGCAATAGTTAGTGTTTGAGTATATAGAAGAGATAATGGAAAAAAAAAGTATTATAAACCAACATATTGTTCAATATAAAGATTGAAATACGTAAAAAGTCCAAACTTTTCGATGTAAGCTCAGAATACAGAACCTGCATAGATATTGGATAGTCATTGTTTACAGAGTTTACATGATTTTAATTCATTTACACGACAACAATGATAGTCCATTTAGAGTGTACAAATAACACCAACTACCAATATTGGAATGAGAAAATATTACTGCTAAGGATGACAAGAAGCAGCAAGCAAGTAACAAGGATAGATTGTGAAAGCAAAGCTAGTGGGGCATTGAAGCATAAAATGTGGAAGCCAGGAGAAGTGCAAGCAACAACAAAGCAGCAGTAGAATAGAGAAGCAGATGGAGCAAGTGGAAGGCTTTAGTACAATTTTTGGGACCCTAGAGGGTTTTCATCAACATGTGAAACACATGATTGGGAGATCATGAATATTTTCAACCTTGGGAGTCTGATGCATGAGCATCCTGCTTCCAAATTATTGTACAATTTCCTAGATTAGGAGGTCTTGTGTTTTCAAAGGAGTTGGTTCCCAAAGTCTTGATTTATTTGTAATTTTCTATGTTTTGAGTGGTTTGAATGAGAAATATGTGTGTGAGGATATAATTGTAAATGTTCTCGAATATGTGAGAAAATGAGTGATATTGAGCTTGTGAAGATATGATGAGGATATTAGGGATTAGGAGATCCTAGAATAGGGATTTAGCTAAATGAAAAGTGGATTAGAGAGGATCCTTAGGAATCTGTTGAGGATTTGTTGGATCTAAACTAGAAATAGTTCAAAATTCTTCTGTATATTATTGTAAGCCTTAGAGGCATAGAGGGATCTAGGAAAACATAGAAGATTAGGCTAGACAATGAGGGAGTGGCCAATGAATGTAAAACAGGCCAAGAAAGGGAAAAAACCTATTGCAAGTGATCTAGATCTGAGAAGGCTTTTAGGCCTCATGTAATCTGTAAACTTGTACATTATTGTGTTAATGAGAAATTGAACACTCTGTGTCGAGTGTTATCCCATCTGAACATGTATATTGAGATTGAGAAACCATTTGTTCGAGGAACTTTCATTGAGGATGTTAGGACCCTAGTCCATTATGAAGTGTATGTCTCTGTGCATGAAGATAAGACTGTGAAATTAATGGTGTAGGGTTTGTGTGTAGGGCCGAGAAGGAGAACTTGGAGAGGAGGCCTGGTGAAAGTCGTGTTCTAAATGAGATTGGAAAAGACTACTCCAGTGATCATCGATCACAAGAAGGATCGATGATCCTACAGAACAGGGTTTCACAATCATAGAGTAAGTTACAGTAATCGTGTGATCACATCATCAACAAAGGATAGTCGTTAGATCAAAATCATGTAAGGAAAAGAAGGGATGAACGTCGACCATACATCATCCAATTTGAGAGTGCTGCAGACCGTCAGATCGTGAGAAAGGAGTAGATTGATAACCAATGAACACCAACTATCAAATCTAGAGGTAGAGGAAGGAGGATCATTGGGTCAATGACTAATTAAGTCATGACCGTTAGATTACACTGAAGACAGATCGACAGATGGGAACCGTTACAGAGATCAGAGGATAAGTTAACGTCCATGCAGCGTCAAGTTCCGTAATAGCGTTGGACCGTTGATCTTTGACGATTGGCGAATTAACGTCTCACATAGGTTCTGTTACCAGAGAGAATTTCCATTACGGAGATCAGGAGGAAGGTTAAATTTTGAGTTGTTCGAGGTTCCACAATCCATTATAGCCATCAGATCCACATTGGTTCGATCTACACCATTGATTAGTGCTTGAAAGAGTAGGACGTGGTTATAGCACCTAGACACCAGAGCTGAAAGGATAGCGCCTGAAAGGAATAGAGTCGAGGTCACATCTCTCGGTTGCATGGAGAAAAAATAGAGTTCCTTCGGATAGTTGAGGGAACAGAGTTAGCGCCTCTGTATTAACCGCCTGGTCACAAGGACTGGTTCTATGGAAAATAAGGCCAACAGATAAGAAAAAAAAATTGTGTGAGAAGATATCTGGAGTCCCAAAGTGCAGAGCTAATCCTAGCCGTCCATAAATGGGGGGACATGTGGAACTAGATCACGTAATCCGAAGACCGAGCACTCCGGAGGAATAGAGGTAAACCTTGGTGTGGGTCAAGGACTCCTAAAGGCTAGAGGTAGTCTTGGTCATTTATCAACAAAGAGACATGTGGAGGGTGTATCTTTCCTTCGTTAAATCCATCATTTGGAGGTTGTGTAGAGTTGCAACAAGAAGACGCCCGAAGTCCTGAATCCTGGAGTGGATCTAGGTCATCCATTGTTGAGGACACATGTTAGGAGATCTTGGAGTCCGGAGACTTGGCACTCCGAAAGATTTGAGGTGTTGTGTAGTGGAAGGATCTGAAGCCCCGGAGCTCGAAGTAAGCATAAGTCATGGATCTTTGATGCGAAGAAAATCATCCAATCTACAAATTCAGTGTTTGAAACTTCACGGGTTTGGAGTATTGGAGCAAGGAGCACTCTCAAAGGCTGAAGTCCTAGAGAATATCTTGATCATTGGTTGGCCGAGGATTGTGGACCGTTGATCTTTCTCCTTCGGAGGCTCACCAATTCGGTTCTCTGGGGGATTGGAAGTTTGGGGTTGTGAGAACCTTCGAAGCCCAAAGGCCTGAAATAGATCTACATCATAGATGAGTGGAGAAGTGTGAGTTGTTGGATCCCTGAGTGGTCTAGAGGTTTGACAATCCAGGAGTATAGCAGTGCTGGATTAGGAAAAGTCATCAAAGCCCAAAATTTTGGAGTTCATAGTGAACCGTAGATCTCGGCATTCATCGAGGACCGTCACAGTTTCGATGCTAGCATTCAAAATCTCAAAGTGGTGGTAAACACATATTACTTTTACCAAAGTTTTGAAAATTTTGTATTCCAATATCTTGTGAGGGATAGGATATAAGCGAAATGCATTCTTCATATAACCATGCAATGATTGATATGATGTGTGTGCCCCACTTACAGACACATCAACTCAATACTTAGTGGAAAGATGTGCAGACGTGAAACTTGACACTTGACACTTGTAGAGAGCAGTGCTCACACTTGTACATAGCAGTGACACTTGCATTTTACCCGACCATCCCTTTGCACATTGCTCACACTTGTACATAGCAGCGACACTTTCATTTTAACCGGCCATCCTTGAGCACATACTAAACTCGTTTCTAGACACTTTCATTGCAAAGATGATGCATCCATCAATTTCAAAGGTTTTCCATTGTGACACAGCCAAAGATCTCGATCCCTATAGCATTTATGCAATGTGCTCTCCCTTCTGAGCTTCAACTAATGTCCTTCCTTCTGAGATTGAATCTCTGCATACTGTTTGACATTTTCATTCTCTGCTAATTGTTTGACATAATCTCTGCATATACTTATTTGACATAAACTATGCATACTGTCATACTTTTGACATCAATGACAATAACAAGCTATTGAGTCCAATACTTTGTGATCTGTAGTACAACCTGATGGTACAAATTCTCATGCCTAACTTAAATAATTTCTCTTTATTAACTCAAATTCTCATTGTTAATATCTTATACCATGTTTCTCATTGTAGTGGATCTTTACTAGTATTCATCTAGATGCTCTTTCTTCAAAAGAGATGGACTTTAGAGGTAGGAAAAAGGTGCATTGTTTGGTACTACCAAACTATCATAAAGAATGGAAAGTTTTCTTCATTTACTTTCTTATTTCTTCACACAATGCCTTCGTTAAACTTAATTTTACTCTAGCATCTATAAATCGGTGTTTATCCAATCTTAATACATCTTAAATTGAGAACAGAGCCATTTACATTTTGTTTGGCAGGATGTTGGAGACTTTGTAGAGGTGGAAGGAAATATGGGGAAGTTGCAAGAATCCAGAAACAAAACTTGTGCAGATTTGAACTACTATAGAAAATATGTAATTTAATTGACAAGAGAAATAACTTTTGCAGAAAATATGGTAGTTTAAATTGACCAGAGAAATATTACATCTACTATAGATAGACTTTCATGGATTTTTTTCATCCTATGTTATGTTGTTGTTGGCCTGGATATTAAGTGCCAAAAAATGTAGATTTTACAGTTGCAACTTATAAATATGCATATCTTAAATAAGCATAATCACCATTGAGTTGAGTCGAGAACTCCCAAAGGGTCGGGGTCCGGAGAAAATCTCAGTCATTGAACATAGAGGACACGTGGCACCAGATCTAGAAGTCTAGAGACTTGGCACTCTAGAGGAAATCAAAGTGTATATTTTTTAGAACTCCTGGAGGCCCGAAGGTCGGAGTTAATCCTAGTCCTCCAATCGAGGGGGACACATGGATGAAGTATTTTCCACTTCATTAGTTCGGAGTTCAAAGGAGGCAGAGTGTGTGGTTGGAAAGTTCACAAAGGCCCGAAGGCTACAGTTCATCTTGTTCGCTCGTTTGAGAGGACATGTGGAGGTTGATCACGTCACTTCGAAGTTTGACACTCCGGAGGATTGGTGGTGTTGTGCATCAAGGACTCTCAAAGGCTAGAGTCCTAGAGAATCCTAGCTGTTGGATGATGGGAGATCGTGCACCGTAGATTTGAGCTCTTCGGAGGTTCTCCAGTTCGGTGCTCTGGGAGATTTGTGGAGAAGTGTTGTGAGAAGTCCTGAAGCCCTTTTTCATGGCTCTAAAACTATCTGCTACTTGTAATTGCCTCTAGCTCTGCAGCATGCCTTATTCATGGGCTTGAACCCTGCATTATATAGATATAGAGTATGCATAATTTAATTATCTGCTACTTGTAACATACATACAAATTATACCTGTTACAAAATGGAGGGCGTGGAGATACCATATTTAAAGGGGTTGGAGAATAAATCGAAGATAATATGTCATGTGTATTGATTTAGATTTTGTTTTATGTATCATGATTATGTTGTCTGCATGTGTTAATTGCATGACTTGTCACAACAAATTAAATTGTTGTGAGATATAATAAAAATATTTAGAAATTTCTAGTGCTTTCTGAGCATTTGTTTCTTTCTTGGGCATGCCATCCCCCATCCTTCGGCTTTATCTGGCTTCTTCCCTACTTCCTTTTTTAGATACAACCCCCTCCATTTGTTTTTTGGGTCAGGCATAGATGATGTTTTTCCATATGTGTTTTGCAGATAGTTGGACTTCACCATAAAGAATAAACTCTGAAGCCATAGGAGATCCAGATTTTTGGTTTATACCTTTGACCTGTTACCTATGACTTGAGAAACGAGGAATTGAGAACGGATCCAACTTTGTATTCAAATTATTTCAATTGTTTTTGAAAGCCACCTACTCCAGATCATAAGCCACAAGTGCATTCTCTAGATTACATGTATGCTTATTGTAAGCGTTATTTCACATTACAAAATATATGAATGTGATTGAATATAGAATGATAGGACCAATGAAACACCTTCGTCGAACCCCAAACATATCCTTCAATAAGAGCTATCATAACCTATCATAAAAAGGGCTAATGATTCAATAAGAGTTATCAGAACCTATCATAAAAAGGGATAATGCTTCCAGACATAATATCTCACTCAACTAGCCATTAAATTATTTTTTGGTATACGAACTACATTAAATTATTTTTTGGTATATGAAATGTTGTTGATTCCAACATTCGACACACTTATTATTGTTCAACCATTCTTGTTCTGGGTAGAAACAAAGTATAGCACTTGCAATTCGTAAATATCTATATGATAAATGACATCCTACTTAAAACTTTGCACTTGCAATTCACAATTATCTATATGATAAATTACATCCTACTGATAAAAAAAATCTTGCAACTCATAAATATCTATATGATAAATGACATCCCACTAATGAATTTCATGCATGTGCAGTCTGTACCTCGAGGATTGAAGTGTGTTCATAGTCTGCAACTTTCAAACAATACACAGATTCATAATAAGCAGTGAGAAGATGGCATATTGGAGGAACGTCTATGCAAAGGTGGGCAACACATAGAGAGAATATAGAAAGTGTATTATCAACACAACATAGAGAGAAAATATAGAAATTGTATTATCAACACAACACACAGATTCAGAATAAGCAATGAGAAGATGGTAGATTGGAGGAACCTGTGTGCAAAGGTGGGAAACACACAGAGAAAATATAACAAGTGTATTATCAGTACAACACACACATATTTAGAATAAGAAATGAGCATATGGTAGATTGGAGGAACCCATGTGCAAAGGTCGGAAACACACAGAAAACATATAGCAAGTGTATAATCAATATAGTAGTGGAAAACTTAGATGCTAGAGAATGGCGGTGGAGAATGTTGCCAAGCCTCACCGCATACACAAATCCAGACAGTGCAGAATGCCGCCAAAGTAGTTGTTTGCGAAGCCAATGGAGACACATGGAAAGATGGCTATTCAAATGTATTTAATGAACTGTTATGATTTCATTTAATAGATGATAAATGAATTTAATGCATGTAAGATAGGGTTAGATTTAATGTACCTTGCACACTATTGATTCTTCTGCATCTAGAGTGGGTTTTGTCATAATCAAAGGTTGTCTCTTTCATGGTTGTGACCTTCTATTCATGGGTAGGTAGCTGGTGGCAAGCAAGAGGGAGTACTGAGGCGGTGGCACACAAGCATCAAGTAGTGGCTCAACATTTTCAAAGGAGCATTTTGTCAGTAGTAAATTTAAAGCACTGACATAAGTAGTGGTTCAACATTTTCGAAGGAGTGTTTTGTCAGTAGTTTTAAAGCACTGACATTGACATAGAGGTGAAATAAATTTACAATCCAAACAAACTTAGGTTATATACTATATAACAATGTAAACTTGCATTATGTTGACTAGGAACTTTAGGTTATAAATTTTAAGAATGAAAAATAACATTATCTCGACAATAAGACTCCAAATGTGTGAGCCAATATCATTTCTTATAAAAGTAATTTAAATATTGTAAAATATTCATAATTTTGTTTTTTCTATGTACAACATTGGAGAATGGAAAATTATTTTTAAGTCAAAGGTTAAGTAATACATGGTCAACCATGAATCCATTGCAGGGACTAAAAGCTCTTTAGCTAAATGTTTTTGCATCAACAATACTAAATGTTTTCATTTGTTTTTTCTTTATTCTTATCATTTTCTTCTTGCATAAAAAATAATGCTATTGTTCTTTATTTTATATATCGTCAAAAACTATTAATTGTATGTGCATTTAATTATATTAAGTTTTAATGTGTTGCGATGCAACCCTTATTAAGTGATAGCTATAACCCACACATTTATTTTTTAATCAAGTTTTTTTAATGACACTCATGCCTATAACATATTTAGAATATTTAAATATTTACATTATTATTATTATTATTATTATTTATTTTTATTTATTTTTTATAATAAAATTATAGTATTATTTTAAATGTATTCTATTTACATAGTGTAACATGAAGTATGAGATTTTCCATGTGATTGTTTGGTCTCTATGTGAAACAAAAGGATAAGGTATACAAATTTATGTCAATCACGATTATCTAAGTTGTAACATTGAATTAAAAAGAAAATGCCCTCCTCATATTCTATTTGCTCGATATTTTTGGGACATGGAGGGCCTTATAACAATGGGGTTAATTATCTTTGCTCGATATTTTTGGGACATGGAGGGCCTTATAACAATGGGGTTAATTGTATTTGCTCGATATTTTTGGGACATGGTGGGCCTTATAACAATGGGGTTACATGTGAAACATGATGCAAATAAAAAAACATCGTGGGTAAGCAATGAAGGATGATGGGAATAAAGAAGATTTCACCGAAAAAAGAAGCAAGGACTGCAAAATTGCTCAAAGAAGAAAGAAGATTGCAGGAAGAAGTAAGGAACATGACTGTACAAAGTAGAAAAAGGAATAATCAAGACTGAAGATGACGAAAAAAAGAAAATAAAATGCATGCCTTCGTAGAAGAAAAAGAATGAAGGAGGAGAAAAATATGATGATGAGAACAGACTGGAAATTGATAATGGAAGAAATCTGTTCCTGGTGCTGACAGGATTAGCATGAAGAACAAGTTTTCCTGAGTGGTGCCCACTGCCCAGTGCTTTTTTTTAGGTTTTTCGTCAAAGTGAAAGAAGATTGACGTAAGGTATAAAGTTTTGAACACAATCCCAAAATCCAAGTTGTTGAATTGAATTTAATGCTTAATAAAGAGAAAATGTCTTCAAATGCTTCTCGGTCTAAGGACATGGATGCCCTTGTGATACTGTGCGTGATGGGTGAGTCACATTGGAATTTGTGATGCAAAGGAAAAATGTGAATAACATCTTGCTGAACATAAGTTGCAAAACTTTATGCGTATTTTGATTGGGTAGAACAAATAGAAACGGATCAGATAAATTTTGGACATAAGTTGCAAAACACCTTTTTTTTTTTGGTTCATCCAATATGGAATATGACATTGTCCTCATTTAATGTAAATTTTCTATGCACGCAAAATTCATGTAGCATGTAGACAGTGTTTTCCTTTTTTGTAAGTATATTTCATATGTAAATTTCGTAAAGCCAGGAAGCACATCTTTTAATACAAGTTGTCTAATTGTACAATGTACAATTTTGTTGTTGAGGGTTCGGATAACAGCATTGAGGAAATGTCTATATATGTGAGGGCATCTCTTACTGCAATGTAGACAGTCAATTGTGCCATCATTTATGAACGCAGAGATAGAAGCAAGAGAGTCACATCTGGCACATACAGGCTCAAAGGGGGTCGAGTATGCATTTATTGATGCCAAAACACCCTCAACTTGCATACGTGAGCATAGTAGTAAATATATCAAAGAATATAATATATATATATATATATGTGTGTGTGTGTGTGTGTGTGTGTGTGTGTGTGTGTGTGTGTACAACAAAAAATGTGTGCGTAAATTGTTAAAGGAAAATTTATGTGTAGATTGTTGTATATGTATACATACAACAGTGGTGGAGGTAGTTAGCTTCTTGAGATCCTGTACTATGTTTGTTCACAATTCTGTTACAAATGTTGCTTGGGTTGTGAGAAAGATCCTTTCTTTCACATCTCTTTTCTTCGTTATATTTTTTAAGAGCATTATTGAAAATTTCCCTTTCTATAATTATTGTTCCTTGAGGAAAACAAATGTGTGTAGGTGTCTAAAAATTGTAGCTGCAACATGAAATAGTTTAATACTTGTGTAAGATGACTGCAATATATCAATACGTGAAAGTAAAGGACAAAACTGGGTATGGAGAATGGTATCATTGCCTTGTCATTATCCGTATTACCATCTTTTATATGGAGAATGTGTTGCGAGCCAACTTTTCTTGCGAGTGTGACAGTTGCACCAATGGTTCTGATTGGGTAAATGTCTTTGATGTCTACAAATCAGATGATCGTTGTGTCCGGTATGCAATGGTAGTCTGAGAAGACTGCGAGAACTTTTTCCACACCACTTGTTTCATTAAGCGATATAATCTGATCACAATCACTGCGGTCATATACTATTTTCGATAATATATTAAAATTTGTAATGGAGATCCCATTACCAGGAAATATCTTCTCTGCATGTGTTTAGACTAATTGTGTAAGGATAGTCAGTGTGACTATCATCATGGCTTCATTGTCTGTCATGTCAGCACACACAATGCGTCTATTTTTGTTTTCCTTGTCTAAATAGGTGTTGTAGACGACCATTATGTCTTTGACGAACACTTGTCCAGTCCAGTGTCTATTCAAGTCTTCTATTGATAGTATACTTGTTGGTGTAACTCTAGTCTTGGTGACATTTTTTGAACAGAAAAAGTAAAGTGAAGGGAAGTTTGTATCCCTACTTTTTTTTTTTGCATGGATGTACAAGTAGATGCATAAGTTGGATGAATTATGTTGGTTAGAGTTTTGTAACCATACCTCTTAACCTAGGGAGCTTGCACTGTGATATGCGCCTCACTTGTGCTTGATGATACTTCTTGTGAACTGAAAAGAAAGTGTTGTAGATGACACAAACATATTTACCATGGCATAAATGAATAAATAACTGAGGATATTTGTTTCCTAAATGTAGTAGGAGCATAAATTATGAATCTTTACCTTTGGGCTTGTCGTTCTGCTGATATTTGTGATGATTAATTGCTCATGCTTATGTCACTTGTCCAACTTTTTTTTATGTAAACAGGTGTACATTGAATATGTAAAAAGAAACTTAATTTGCAATTTATTATATATTTCTTTTACATTGTGGGGAAATAAAATGTTGAGACATTATGGTAGAGGTGAGAGATGTACGTCATAACAGAAGACAAGAACATATATGGAATGTAAAGTGACAATAACTAAGTAAGCATGTGAATTATATGTTTTTCACAATCATCATGAATGTGCATTAAGCAAATGCATTTCTCTGTTGTGGGTGTACCTTTTGGAAGACTGTAGTTTAGCTTCCTCTGTTGTGGCACATAAGACTTCATCCTCTTGTTCAATTAGTCTAATTGTTTCAATGTAGCAGTGCAGAAAATATAGTGCACATGAAGGTAAGTTGGTATGTAGGAAGATATGTAGTATCTACATATAATAAATGAGCTACAAAGTAGTAGAATAAAAAATACATAAAATAAAATAAGGGTAGAAACATGCACCTTCATATGTATTCTTCTACATTATTGGTTAATACTTCTTCTTCATGTCTAGTCATTCTGTTTTTTTCAATGTAGAAGTGCAAAAAATACAATCGACACATAGGTAAGTTGGTATGCAGGAAGATATATAGGCACACAATAAATGAGATACAAAGTAATGGACTAGAAAATAAGGATAGAATCATGCACCTTTGTATGTCTTCTTCTACATTTTTGGTTAAGGCTTCTTCCTCTTGTCTAGTTATTCTATTTATTTCAATGTGGGAATGCACAGAATACAATGGACATGAAGGTCAGTTGGTATGTAGGGAAAACAAGGAATATGTACATAGAGAAACAAGATTCAAAGGAATAGAGTAAAAGATAGAGTTAGAAGCATGTACCTTTTTTTTTTCATCCATGTTTGTGGTTATGTTGAGTTTTTTCTGTCCAAAATCTATTACAGACCAGAAAATATTAAGAAATTGGATGGTGGCATTTGAATGATTTCTTTTTGTGTGACAAGGTATCCAGATATGCTTTCATACATGGAAATATGGATTTGTAATATGGTTGATGTATATTTCAGAATTCAAGTACAAGACAAAATGTATCATAGTCAAACCAATATGTGTCTAAGATAAAGAATTTGTATTGTTTGGTTTTGTGCAACAAAGTATCCAGATATGGTTTGAGATATGGAAATATTGTTTTGTAATATGGTTGATGTATATCTCATAATTCAAGTACAAGACAAATTGTATCATAGCCAAACCAATATGTGTCTAAGATAAAGACTTTGTATTGTGCAATGGGGACATTTGACCATACATGGTCTGTCAGTGGGTTTTGTACATGGTTTATCTTATCCAAAAGAAAGCGGAGATTGTAATTGCACATGTAGTTTTCCAATTTTTGCACATGTTCTTGCATTATTTTGTAGCATGTCAACATTGAAGTCTCCTAGAATGATAATGCTTTCATTCATATGTAAATGGTGTAATGCTTTTGGAAGAACAATTACTATGTTTCTAAATGTTGCATGTGGAGCGACATAGAGATTCAATATTGCAATTTGTGATTTATGAAAAATTACTCTTGTTAGTACCATCTCAACATTTTGTTCTTCGAAATACATATGGTCCAAAATTGCTATATGTTTTTTCACTAATATCATCACTCCATGTGTAATGTAACTTGATATGCAGTTGAAATTTGGAAATTGTGTGTTTTGCATGCATAATGTCATGTATGTTTCTTGTAAGCACAAAACATCAGATCGCATCGTGTCATAGTCATTGAGTATATCATTCATATGTGCAGTTAGGTTGTGCGTGTTAAATAAGAGAATCGATACAGATGATTTTGTTTGTATGGATTGGTAATCATATTCTAGATGCCATTTTGCACTGGTATGAAGGCATTGCATCTCAGTATTGACTTTATGTTTGACCTTGAAGTTATATTTTGTAAGAGCACTTAGCAAATACAAGGACTCTATGTTTCTGACATGGGACAGAGCTATGTATACAAGTCCATGTATTCCTATTCCAGCAGGGTCGAAGGCAACGCTATCAAGTGTTAGGCCTTGTGATCTGTGAATTGTACGTGCACATGCAAGTTGAATTGGAAATTTATTTTGAATATTTAGCTGACCTTTCTTTGTTGATGTTGATATCGGTTTTGATATTCGCAATAGAAGTGTCCAATCATGCGAAGTTTTTGAATTATATAGATATGCTAACTTGTTGGCTTATCGGTGCCCAATATGTGGGTCATGGAACTTAATCCAGAGGACATCAACTTTATCTTTGTTGGTATATTCTTTGAGTATCCCATCCGCACCATTGACCAAGCCATCTTGTGAGTCATAGTTGTAGGCATATATTTCAACTAGCATGCCTAATTTCAGGACAAGTTTCAAAGGCAAAGTGGTTGTGTGTTGATGACATGGTACACTGCCAAGGTTGTCCTCTTCCAGGCCAATTGCATTGACGATGATTTCATCGCCAGGAATGAGCGATAAAAAGTACTTGTTATGTAATGTGACATCCTTGTTTTTATAGAATAGGTAAGGGAAGGTTGGGTCTGTCAGTGCTGGTGGCATGCAACTTGAATTGATATAATCCAAGTCATCGTGCGTTTGGTTGTTTGTCTGCATTCTATTTAGAATTGCAATAAATTTTTCATTTGTTTGATGCATTGTAGTATACAGTTCGAAGCATTTTATGTTGTATTTCCAAAATTCATGTGGCATTGTTTGCATGTTGATCATGGGTTGTTCAAATATCATAGAATCTTGTATGGGTTGTGCTTGCTAAAGATCCACACAGAATACCATATCAGTGTTCCCAAAGTATTTGGTTTGGACATGTTTTATGTTTCTCATCCGATTGTCAATGGAATATAAGAAGCGACTTCCAATCAAGGAGGCTTCATCTATGAAGACAAGTTGTAGTTCATCATAAATATTTGACAAGGTATCTAGCATTTCTTTGTTGAGTGGAAGAAAATGTGACTTGTTAAAAGGCATCAACAGTGCAGAGTGGATTGTCGTTCCACCTGCATTATATGCATCTTTTCCTATATATGCAAGTATCAGTCCCTTTGGTTTGAGAGGGTCACTCGTAGTGTTTGAATCATAGATTTGTATAAACATTTGGAATGGTGATTTTGATGTGAATGTCTTTCTTGTTTCTTTGTTGCCTGTAAGGAACAAGTGCATAGGAGTGTGTATGTCTAAGAGTTTCTTCATTGCAATATCCTTTAGGATTGTTTTCTTCTCCCAATTCAACCGCCATCTAATTCTATAGTATTATTTGTTTTCTATATAGAAAGGATGTTTTGTTACTTTAAACCTGCAATTGATATGTTTTTCAGAGGCAGGCTCTCGAGGACAAGGAAAATACGTTTGAAAATCATAGGCTTCACGGTGAGTTGTAGTTGTTTTATGCTTGGTTGATGTGTCATCAATATTGACATGGTTTTCTAGTTCCTCAAGTGCACTTTCTAAATCACCCCATGTTGGGTTGACATTGTAAGTAAACTTAGCCTCATTGGTTTATATTGTAGTCTCATAAAGAGTATATGCAGCTTCCCATGTAGGCAAGTTATGTTTTAGTGTGCCTTCACTTTAATCGAATGGAATGTACAACAATAGTTTCTCTCTGCAAAAAATTTCATAGTCGATGTGTTTTTTGTATTTGACAACGCGTATTACATTTGGTTTTTTTCTTTTTGATATCTGTGCACCATTTTTTTTGTAATGTGATACAAATTATGCAATGCATATATTTTTAATGGTAGGTGGACGTTGGAGGTAGTAATCAATAATAGAGTGACATGGCATGTCCTCTAGATTATCAGGCTCTTGTTTCAGGAGGATTGATGGCTTAAGCATGAATGTGTGTGCGTTGGGCGGAGATGTGTTTATGAAGACACATTTCCTTGAGCTACAGTTCAAAGGCAGGGAAAGTGCAATGTGGACTTCTTGTTGAGAATATATTTGTTGAATATTAAAAAATGTATTTCCAAGTGTACGTATCATTTACATAGCATCAATTCGACTTTTTTCATGTTCTATGTGTATTCTCCTAAATGCATTTGTCATAGATTTGTCAACCTTCGTCGTGTACGAGGTACACTATAATGTTGCAGCATATGCGTTGAGGACATACTGCGCATATGTATTTGGATTCCACATATTTGGCATGTCCTTGGACAAACCATTGTTCCAAATATGCAAAGGTTTTTTTTTTAGGAAAATTGTTGGTTTCTTAAGTGTATATTGTATAACTTGGATGTACTCATCTTCAGTTAGATTTAGTTTCAACAAGAAGTCTTTGAAGGTCATTAAGTCATCAAAGTCTCCTTGTTCTAGAAATGTGAAAAAATATTTTGATTTCTCAATCAGATCGTTGTCCTCCAAAGTAATTGGTTCAATAATTCTTGTCATTCTCATCAACGACATAGGGAAGTTGTATCTGCAATGTGAATTTTTTCATTTTCTACAACTTCTTGTATGGTAATTTCTATTAACTTTGGCAAGTTCTGGATCCAAATGATCTATGTTGCATGTTATGTATTTGTCCATAAAATGCTTGATGTATGAGTTGTTGTCAGTTCCATATATCGGTGCATCTTTTATCCATATTAGTGTGTGTTCATTTTCACTACCTCTATTTTGGAAATCAGTAACAAAGCAATAGTATGATATTCTTTCGAAGAACGTTTCATCATTACATATCAATTGTCTCAAAGAATTTACTCTATGTCTGTAGTAACGAGTACATGTCAGTGGGTCTTTTCTTATGAGGTAGTCAATGTCATCACTTTCCAATGTTTCAATTTGTTTTTTCATTTTCCTGTTCCTCTATAATGTAGACAATGTAGTCACCAATGGATTCTAGAGATGCTCTGCACTTGTAAATGTGATGAAAAAAGTTGGAGGCCCCAACAGTCGAATCATCGCAAATATAGTTTTCTTGTTTTGTTGCAAGTAGTCAGGGGAGATGCAAATGTTTTTGAAATCTATGTATCCAATATCAGATTTCAGGATTTTCTCCATATTTTCTTTGTACTTGACATCTCTGGCCAATAGCTTTCTTCCTCATAGCTGACATTTTCTTATTTGCACCCATATGCAAGAGAGCACTTTCTCAATTATTATGCGCATTGTTTTGAAAAACAAATTTGTTGTGTGATAGGAGAAGTCACCACTTGAATGTATCAATTCGCATTGTACTATTTTTTGGTAGTTGAATCGTTATATTATGTCATTGCCACATGGGTCTCCATAGAACAATGTTGGGAAGTTCATTTCCTCTGCGGATTTTCCCTTGAAAATCCCAAGTGGACGTTGTCCTTCAGCAGGTGCGATTTCGATGATATTGTCTTGCAAGTCATGAATGTGTTGCAACTTAGTGAATCCATGTATCAATGTTTCAGTAGGTATTTCATTCTCCGATTCATCATCTGTATCAATTTCACTAGTACTGGTAAAAGTTTATGTAGAGTTCTCATTGCCTTGTTCAAGAACATGGTTCCAGTCCTCATTTATAAAGATGTTTTGTGCCTTGTATAGTGTTCTGAAACATAATTATTTCGATGCTTTCATGATAATGTGCACATGCACTCTACCTGTTTGGTATGCATTCTTGTATTGTAGACGGCTTTTGAGCGCTACAACAATTGTCATTGTTTTGTTCATGAATTGTGGCAGTGCTTTTTGCACAACATCTAGTTGGACAGACACGTTAATAATTGATCATGTTGAGCCCATTTAGGATCATTTATAGCCCCAGGGTATGATTTGTGTAAATGCAATTTGTAGAGACACAAGCCTCTCCTAAAGTTTTGTAAGTGTACTTACATCTGGTAGAGATGTGTTACAACTTATTTGGTTAGGCGTTGCAAACTGTCGCAATTTTCCATTTTGAAGTGACCTCTTGCATGGGAGACATATTTTTCTAGTGGAGAATGTTATGTCATTTAGTGTCAAGATGACGTATTATTTTTGCAATTCAAGGTTGAAACCTTTTAATGTTCTTTGCGAAATTAAATTCTTCACAAATTGCAGATGCAATGCCAGGGGTGTCTTCAATTCACTTCATATAGATTTTCTTTGCATCTCTTTTTACTAGACGAGAATGTGTAGAAGTTGTTTGTTAGTTTTCAATGTTAGAATTGTGCAGTGTTTGCTTCAATCTATGATATGTGATTTTTCCCCCTCGATCAATATCATGACCACTTTGGGATATGTAGTTGCACTTGTTTCTTTCACGTATGTGTTTTTTCAACATGTGGTAAGTTAGCTTATGGTTGTCACTTGAAACTAGTCTCACTTATCGACAAGCCAGGTCAAAGATGGAACCGACATGTGTTAATAGCACAGCTTCCTCAACATGTTGGTGATTCAAATCATGATGGTGTTTTTCACTGACTATTTGATGTTTGTGTTCAGTATGAAGTTTTTCAATGTGTCTATGTTGTGCATGCACAACCATTTTCAAGTTGTAATATGTGAGTTTGCGTTTTTATCTTGGGCTCTCTATCATCTCATGATGATCGGTCATACATTTTAGACGTTTAGAAGGAGGTGCACTAATGTATTCATGTCTGCACTTTTTTCTTAATCTCTCTATGACTTGATATGATCTGGGATGATTTTCATCATGACTAGATAGCATGCAACGCTTATGTAGACTCGATGTGGTTTGGTTCGCATTAACAATGAATCTTGGACTGAAATTATTTCTTATCAAAGGTTGATAGTGGATGTGTAGCATATATGTTTTGAATGATATGATGTCAATTGTTTTATTGTAGTTTGACTCAATAGAGTGTAAATGGACAAAACCATCTACAAGGGTTTACAAACCTGGATATTTACTCTGAATACGATAGATGTCCATTGTAAACAAAATGCCCCACCTTCTATATTTTTCTTTTCATATGGCATTGCCATGTTTATAAGATATTGTTGCCAACTTCCAAGTGTTGGCATACTTTGAATGAGATCAGTTGGAAGGTGTTGATGCATGTAGGAAAGTGCATGTTGACTTCCACTTATAATCACATTGAAGAAGGATTGCACAATGAGTGGACGTCAAACTTCGTTGTGACCAAATGGCAAATTGCATTGAACAAACTATCTCCACAATTTGATGTAATAGTTGTTGCTATGTCTAATCCATGAGAGTGCATGTTATGCATAATTCAGTTGCAATGTGATTGAAAGTCTTCGCAAATGAGGGACAAGTAAATATTAGATCCTCCAAGACTACATATAGATAATTTTTTATAGAGCAGCGGTTCGTAATGACCACTGAGAGGATTGGAATCATGGAACAAGATGCAATATGGATCTCTAGATGCAGTTTTGTTGAATAGTAGATATCTTGTCTTTCTTGTTAATGACCAAATTCCAATTGATATATTTATCCACTTAGATAGCCACCATATACAATTTTTTTCTCCCCAAAGTCCTCTCTCATGTGGAGGCAAGGTTGCAGATACAGATAATCGCATCTTTGAAAGATACGTACTGACATCATGAATCCCATGCAACTGATAAAGAAAATAATATTCCAATTTGTATTGATATGACTCTAATGCCTCAAGGTTTCCATTGTCTAAACTTTCCAAGAAATGATCTATCAGTTCATTGCGTGGCTCAGTCGAGGAATATCGGAAGTGAAATAGGACTTGAAATGCATCAAAGAGGCAATCTTTTGTAGTATATAAAAATGCATCTAATCTAAAAAGGTCATTGTTACGCAATAATTGGTTGATGTTGTCATGTACAGTGGAGGTTGCATCTATTTTATATCACTCAAAATCTATTACTTCTTCCATCTTTTAAATTGTGATTTTCAAGATTTTTCTTTGTTATGTGTAGATAGTATGCACATAGCAGAAAAGATAAATATAAGTTCGTGAGTGCACACCTAGTTTGTTGTGTATTCTTCAACTTCATTTTCCCCAACTTCAATACTCTGTAGGTGTTGTAGCATATGACAAAGAAGAAAAAAAATAGTTAGTGTTTGAGTATATAGAAGAGATAATGGAAAAAAACAGTATTATAAACCAACATCTTGTTCAATATAAAGATTGAAATACGTAAAAAGTCCAAACTTTCCAATGTAAGTTCAGAATACAGAACCTGCATAGATATTGGACTGCCATTGTTTGCATAGTTTACATGATGTCAATTCATTTACACGACAACAATGACAGTCCATTTAGAGTGTACAAATAACACCAACTACCGATATTGTAATGAGAAAATATTACTGCTAAGGATGCCAAGAAGCAACAAGCAAGTAACAAGGGTAGATTGTGAAAGCAAAGCCAGTGGGGCATTGCAACATAAAATATGAAAGCTGGGAGAAGTGCAAGAAACAACAAAGAAGCAACAGAATAGAGAAGAAGATGGAGCAAGTGGAAGGCTTCAGTACAAAGTTTTGGACCCTGGAGGGTTTTCATCAACATCTGAAACACATTATCGAGAGATCATGAATATTTTCAACCTTGGGAGTCTGATGCATGAGCATTCTTCTTTCAAATTATTGTACAATTACCTAGACTAGGAGGTCTTGTGTTTTCAAAGGAGTTGGTTCCCAAAGTCTTGATTTATTTGTAATTTCCTATGTTTTGAGTGGTTTGAATAAGAAATATGTGTGTGAGGATATAATTGTAAATGTTCTCGAATATGTGAGAACATGAGTGATATTGAGCTTGTGAATATATCATGAGGATCTTAGGGATTAGGAGATCCTAGAATAGGGATTTAGCTAAGTGAAAAGTGGATCAGAGAGGATCCTTAGGAATCTGTTGAGGATTTGTTGGATCTAAACTAGAAACAATTCAGAATTCTTATGTATATTATTGTAAGCCTTAGAGGCATAGAGGGAGATGGAAAAACATAGAATATTAGGCTAGACAATGAGGGAGTGACCAAAGAATCTAAAATAGGCCAAGAGAGGAAAAAAACCTATTGCAAGTGATGTAGATCTGAGAAGGATTTTAGGCCTCATGTAATCTGTAAACTTGTGCATTATTGTGTTAATGAGAAATTGAACACTCTATGTCAAGTGTTATCCCATATGAATGTGTAGATTGAGATTGAGAAACCCTTTGTTTGAGGAACTTTCATTGAGGATGTTAGGACCCTAGTCAATTATGAAGTGTATGTCTCTGTGCATATAGCTAAGACTATGAAATTAATGGTGTAGGGTTCGTGTGCAGGGCCGAGAAGGAGAACTTGGAGAGGAGGCCTAGTGGAAGTCATGTTCTAAACGAGATCAAAAAAGACTACTCCAGTGATCATAGATCATGAGAAGGATCGATGATCCTATGGAACATGGTTTCACAATCACAGAGTGAGTTAGAGTACCCATTTGATCGCGTCATAAATGAAGGACAGTGGTTAGATCAAAGTCATGTAAGGAAGAGAAGGGATGAACATCGACCGTACATCATCCAAGTTGAGAGCGCTACAAACCGTCAGATCATGAGAAAGGACTAGACTGATAACCAATGAACAACAACTGTCAGATATGGAGGTAGAGGAAGGAGGACCATTGGGTCAAAGACTGATTAAGTCGTGACCGTCAGATCACGCTGAAGACAGATCAACAGATGGGAACCGTTGTGGAGATCGGAGGATAAGTTAACGTCTGCGCAGCTTCAAGTTCTGAAATAGCAT
>SNQJ01S0007451.1:7559-27551 GCA_010110895.2 Picea sitchensis | reverse complement strand
AAAATGTCACCAAAGTAGTTGTTTGCAAAGCTAAAGGCGACACATGGAAAGATGGCTATTCGAATGTATTTAATGAACTACTATGATTTCATTTAATAGATGATAAATGAATTTAATGCATGTAAGATAGGGTTAGATTTAATGTGCCTTGCACACTATTGATTCTTCTGCATCTACAATGGGTTTTGTCATAATTGAAGGTTGTCTCTTTCATGGTTGTGACCTCTGATTCATGGACAAGTAGTCAGTGGCAAGCAAGAGGAAGCCGCAAGCAAGAGGCAATATTGAGGCAGTGGCACGCAAGCAACAAGTAGTGGCTCAACATTTTCGAAGGAGCATTTTGTCAGTAGTAAATTTAAAGCACTAACATAAGTAGTGGCTCGACATTTTCGAAGGAGTGTTTTGTCAGTAATTTTAAAGCACTGACATTGACATAGACGTGAAATGAATTTACAATCCAAACAAACTTAGGTTATATACTATATAACAATGTAAACTTACATTATGTTGACTAGGAACTTTAGGTTATAAATTCTAAGAATGAAAAATAACATTATCTAGACAATAAGACTCCAAATGTGTGAGCCAATAGCATTTCGTATAAAAGTAATTTAAATATTGTAAACAAATCATAATTTTGTTTTTGTTATGTACAACATTGGACAATGGAAAATTATTTTTAAGTCAAAGCTTAAGTAATACATGGTCAACTATGAACTAAAAACTCTTAAGCTAAATGTTTTTCATCAACAATACTAAATGTTTTCAATTGTTTTTCCTTTATTCTTATCATTTTTTTCTTCATAGACAATAATGCTATTGTCCTTTATTTTATATATTGTCAAAAATTATATTAAGTTTCAATGTGTTGCCATGCAACCCTTATTAAGTGATACTTATATCCCACACATTTATTTTTTAATCAAGTTTTTTTAATGACACTCTTGCCTATAACATATTTAGAATATTTAGATATGGACATTTTTATTATTATTATTATTATTATTTTATAATAAAATTATAGTATTATTTGAAATGTATTTTATTTACATAGGGTAACATGAAGTATGAGATTTTCCATGTGATTGTTTTCTCTATGTGAAAGAAAAAGGATAAGGTATACACATTTATGTCAATCATATCTAAGTTGTAAGTTGATTATCTAAGTTGTAACATTGAATTAAAAAGAAAATGCCCTCCTCATATTCTCTTTGCTCGATATTTTTGGGACATGGAGGGCCTTATAACAGGGTTACATGTGAAACATGATGGGAATAAAAAACATTGTGTGTAAGCAATGAAAGATGATGGGAGTAAAGAAGATGTCGCCGAAAAAAGAAAATGCATGATTGCTGGAAGAAGCAAGGACTGCAAAATTGCTCAAAGAAGAAAGAAGATTAAGAAGTAAGGAAAGAATAATAGAAACTGAAGATGCCGGAAAAAAGGAAAGAAAATGCATGCCTTCGTAGAAATATGACGACGACAAAAGACTGGAAATTGATAATGGAAGAAATCCGTTCCTGGTGCGGACAGGATTAGCATGAAGAACAAGTTTCCTGAGTAGTGCCCACTGCTTTTTTTTTTTGTTTTGCCGTCAAAGTAAATGAAGAAGATTGACGTGTACGGTATAAATTTTTGAACTCAATCACAAATATCTAAGTTGTTGAATTGAACTCAATCACAACGCTGTCTAAGGACAGCCTTGTGATACTGTGCGTGACCGGTGAGGAATGAATATTTGAATAAAAGAAGATTATGCTCGGAAAAAAATAAAAGCGTAACAGTACAAAGAAGAAAATGAATAATCGAAAGAGAAGAGGGCGGAAAAAAGAAAATGCTTTCCTTCGAAGTAAAGAAAAAGGATGAAGGATAAGAAGCAGAGGTTGAGGAGACAGATGAGTACACTGACTCAGTAAGTTGTTGTTCATCGTTTGTAGAGGAATTTTGATAATGGAAGAAGTCCAGAAAATTTTGAGTAACTTCCTGCTGGCCTTCCAAGTCACTCTTGGGTTATGGCAATTTGTGAAGCTGACCCCGGTGGGGGGTCTTGTACAAGGCGTAATGGGATGGTTGTTGTCGCTGCTGCCCTTCCGCCTGTCCCCAGCTTATGCATTATTGCACAATTGCCCAGGCAGGGTCTTCAAGAGAGTGGATTGCGCTGTACTGACCAAGGTTCCAGGGTTACATGAAGAGTTGATCGCCGTGCCAGACATAGAGTTTGTCGCCGTGCCTGAGATTATGGAATTGTCCTACTTGGGCAATCATTTCCGACTAGAAAGAAGGGACGGAAACAAGTTGTTCGTCAATGAGGGAATGTCTTACTACATTACTGATGCAATTTGGCATAATCTGCTGTTGATGGAAAAAATGATGAAATCTGTGGATGGAAACACTGATGGAAACATTGATGAAATCTGTTTGAAAGGTTATAAAAGTTTCTGGAAATCAGTTGTTACAGGTGGTGTCATGCAGTTATCAGAAGCACTCGATTGTATCATACTTGAAGACCACACACTGATGCTTTTAGACAAGAATTTTCTTCTCCCCGTCAACTTGTCATTGTCCGAAGAGAAAACACTAAAGCTTTTAAATTTGGCAGGATTGTTCCTCCAGACCAAGAAAGTCTTTTGGTTGATTCCTACTTTGTTGAGTCTTGTATCGGCAATATTGGAGTTCAACACAAAGCTGAGGACGTGGCTTTATAGGAACATCAATCGGGTTTTCTGCTGGTCAATTCATCTTTTATGTGACAAACTGCGTTACTCAATGAGGAGGCAGGTGTATTCATTGGGTGTGTGGGTGGAAAATTTGCAGCCGTGCAATGATATACAATTCAGAGTTGTGAGGGGTGATATTTGCGCACTCATAGCTGGAGGCGCAAAAGCCCATACGGAAGAAGATGCAGATGCAGGTTAAGCGTGGAAGAAGGAGAAACACAAAAGACCTTTCATTGTGACCCCATTGTTCTCCTGTGTGCATTTCATGAAGTATTTAATAAATGCGTAGTGAGGGTGAAGTACCCTGATGATGAATTAGCTGGGGTTGCGGTGGATTGTAAGAATAGGGAGGAGTATATGAAGATGTGCACATTGGTTGATTGCATAGCAAGGAAGCGTTCAGGTTCATTGAAATCGTATGACGGTACTAAGAACAAAGTGGAGGTTCGCGGGTGGAAGGAGTCTGTCCGACATTATGTAAAAAATGGGTATCCGCCTATCTACGAACTCAAATTAAATAATGTAATCGTAGATAGCATGTAAGCTCCAGAAATTTATGTTATTTTCCTATTTACTTTACTCTTCCATTGTTATTTTCTGGTTTCTCAATACCCAATTTATGTAAATGTAATATAGTTGCCTTGGAGGCTAAACATTCAAAATACATCGTTGTTGGTAATACTTTTACATTGAAGAATGGAATATTGCATGGTATTTATTGAATTTCCTTACAACGTACATAAAATCCACTTAGAACTTAGAACATATGTCGTGCAGTGACTATAATAACAAAATAAATTAAAAACTTTATTTTATTTTTAAATTTTTTCATATAAAATAAATTAATAATTTTATTTTATTTTTAAATTTTTCCATATAATTTTTGTTTTCCACTTAGAACATATGTTATGCAGTCATTACAATAACAAAATAAATTAATAACTTTATTTTATTTTTAAATTTTTCCATATAATTTTTGTTTTAGCTTTATTTAGCAAAATTTGTTCTTTGTAATACATTTTACAAATGTAGAGAAAAGACATTTTATTATAAAAATCTTCATTATTATTTTTATTTATTTAGTACTTATATTTAACTTTGTAGAGAAAAGACATTTCATTATAAAAATCTTCATTATTATTTTTATTTATTTAGTACTTACATCCAACTTTATATTAATGAATTGATTATGATATAAATATTATTAATATTAATGTTAAAAGGTATTATGCTTTATAGTTTTTTTAAAAAATTATAAGAAAAATCCATAGAACTATATATAATTAATTAAATGAAATTTATTAATTTATTCAAAATTAATTAATTTAATAAATGGAAATGAAAATTGCAATTTTTCCTTTAATTATGTTATAGTATAAATAAAATATAATATAGGATAATAAATCAAAATCAATTTGAAGAAATATCATTAGTTGTTGTTTTGTTTACATAGATCAACATTTTCTTTAGCACAATTCTATGTTGGAGTTTTGTTATTCATCATGTTATTTTTTTTGGTAACCAAATGTAAACCATAGATTTTTCAGGGAACAAGACCAGGTCAACAACACATGAATAGATCATATATAGCTCATTATCACAAAGTGGGGTTGGATGATAACAACGTTTCCTCACAACTATTCGTGCATGGGGTGTTTTTTTTTTCATTTTATCTAATTCAACCTCTTCTAGATACCTTGAATCATTCCTCTCCAATTTCAAACTTACTGTGTAGATTGAAGACCACACAAAATTGCCTTTTTCGCTTGCATTGGATCCTTCTCCAACATGTGTGCTTGTGCACACATCGCTCCACCAACCCTATTCAAATATGGGCCCACTAAGCCCATTTGGATCATCAACCATAGAGCCCATTCAAAGCATGTGAAACTTTCTACAACCATGAATTCCATTTCTAAATTCATATATAAGAAAAGACAAGCTTAACTGCATAAACATGAATTCAAGAAGAGATGGAAAGCTTATCATTTTGACAGAATGGTCCAAGAAATTGGTTGATTGTGAGCAATTTTTCACCCAACCCTAGGCATCCACTACAAATGCCACCTCCAAGCCAAATTATGAGGCCATGATCCCAAAAGAAACTCATCAAGGACTCTCAAGTCACTCACCCAACCTAATTTCTCTCAAGCTTAGCCAAATTGCTTACCACTAAATACTCCAGGAAACCATCCAACTAGCATAGCCTTGGAACTCTCTTCCACTGCCCCATAGAACATAAGGAAGATGTGTTCCTTCTCTATTCATAGTGCCTCATGAATATTCTTCCCTCCAGTTCTCTTTACTGTGTGCAAAAAGAGTCTAATTTGATGTCAACCTTCAAGAATAACCTAGAAAATTTATACCTTGTCTCTTGAGCACTCAATGAATAGTAAACTATGGGGAAAGGGATGGTTTCCTAAATAACTTAGCCTCTATGATCATCTGTAACCTTTCATCTCTCTTCTAAAGTCCACTATCTTCTCTTTCACAACTCTATTTGGTCTTCTATAGGTTCGAATCTTAGTTGTTGACTTCATAATGTAGCTCCATAACTTAAGAGGTGTGTTGACATGAGAGAATGTTTAAAATATTGAGAGCGATAGTAAGAATGAGTTTGAATAAGAATTCCTTGGATCATAAGAATGAGTGAGTTGGCATAAGAATGGTGATAGTGTTTGGGCCAATTTGAATTAGCATGGAAGAGACTGCATGGGAATAGAGGAGGTTCAAATTCCTATGAGGATGGAGTCTCTTACACTCCTCGCGATGTTTGTACTCAACCCCCATGCCATCATAACTATGGAAGATGGATTTCCTCACCAACCACCACTTGCATTCAATTTTGTGAAAATTTAGCAAAAACATTGTGAATTTTTGTACAATTTTGAAAATTTTCATTAATGGAGGCGGGGCTAAGAATCCCCCCACCCTCTCTCCATGTGAAAAATTTCCCAAGTAGTTTGGTTTTTCCAATTAACAATTGGAAAAATGATTTTTGTGCATAATTGAAGGGGGGACAACGTAGCTTCTTAAGAAATGAAAAGTGGCGCACAATTCTACCTATTTCAAGGCCTTACCTGAATGTGAGGCAGTGCTTGTAGAAAGGACAAATATGCATGAGCTTGGGATTCATACTAGTGGGATCAATACACATTATGGACTCTCATTTCTTATTATGTCTTTGTTCTATAAATTGGAAGAGTTGAATGTTTTGAACTCTTAATTGTACCTTGCAAAGATGGATATATTTTTTAGATTATGCTTATGACACATGTGCATTTTGAGATGATTTCCCTATGGTTGTATTTTATTTTGTGCATATTCAAGTCTGATTCCTTTCATGTCTCCAACGGCTTCTAATAAGTATAGATGACTTCAACCTAGAAGTTGTTAGAGAGATTTTTTCCTTAAGCATGCCTCTTGTCATATTCACATTGGCTATATTTTCATGTTCACAATTGATGTATTGTAGAATATATGAGGCAGTAACTTTCTTGCAAATATCAATAGCTTTGTAATTATTGTATATGTCATTAAATATTATATGTTCATCGCATTGTTGGTATGGGAACCTTAATCATATTCCAACATATACAAGTATTTCAAACTACTCAAGTCCTAAGTGGGTTGAATTTGAAGTACTCAGCATAAGTTGGAAGCCAATACTATACGGCTATTCAAACTCACTTAAGTGAGAAACTAAGCAAGCAAAAAACCAAGCATGCAAAACTTCCTATAACCATGAATTCCATTTCTAAATTCATATATAAGAAAACACAATCTTAACTACATAAGCATGAATTCAAGAAGAGATGGAACGCTTATCTTTTAAATCGAATGGTCCAAGAAATTGGTTGATTGTGAGCAATATTTCACCCAACCCTAGGCATCCACTGCAAATGCCACCTCCAATCCAAATTATGAGGCCATGAGGCCAAAAGAAACTGGTCAAGGACTCTCAAGTCACTCACCCAACCTAATTTCTCTCAAGCTTAGCCAAATTGTTTACCATTGAATACTCCAGGAAACCATCCAACTAGCATAGCCTTGGCACTCTCTTCCACTGCCCCATAGAACATAAGGAAGATACTTCCCTTCTCTATTCATAGTGCCTCATGAATATTCTTCCCTCCAGTTCTCTTTACTGTGTGCAAAAAGAGTCTAATTTGATGTCGACCTTCAAGAATAACCTAGAAAATTTATACCTTGTCTCTTGAGCACTCAATGAATAGTAAACTATGGGGAAAGGGATGGTTTCCTAAATAACTTAGCCTCTATGATCATATGTAACCTTTCATCTCTCTTCTAAATTCCACTGTCTTCTCTTTCACAACTTTATTTGGTCTTCTATAGGTTCAAATCTTAGTTGTTAACTTCATAATGTAGCTCCATAACTTAAGAGGTGTGTTGACATGAGAGAATGTTTAAAATATTGAGAGTGATAGTAAGAATGAGTTTGAATAAGAATTCCTTGGATCATAAGAATGAGTGAGTTGGCATAAGAGTGGTGATAGTGTTTGGGCCAATTTGAATTAGCATGGAAGAGACTGCATGGGAATAGAGGAGGTTCAAATTCCTATGTGGATGGAGTCTCTTACACTCCTCACGATGTTTGTACTCAACCCCCATGCCATCATAACTATGGAAGATGGATTTCCTCACGTACCACCACTTGCATTCAATTTTGTGAAAATTTAGCAAAAACATTGTGAATTTTTGTACAATTTTGAAAATTTTCATTAATGGAAGTGGGGCTAAGAATCCCCCCACCCTCTCTCCATGTGAAAAATTGCCCAAGTAGTTTGGTTTTTCCAATTAACAATTGGAAAAATGATTTTTGTGCATAATTGAAGGGGGGACAACATAGCTTTTTAAGAAATGAAAAGTGGCACACAATTCTACCTATTTCAAGGCCTTACCTGAATGTGAGGCAGTGCTTGTAGAAAAGACAAATATGCATGAGCTTGGGATTCATACTAGTGGGATCAATACACATTATGGACTCTCATTTCTTATTATGTCTTTGTTCTATAAATTGGAAGAGTTTGTATGTTTTGAACTCTTAATTGTACCTTACAAAGATGGATATATTTTTTAGATTATGCTTATGACACATGTGCATTTTGAGATGATTTCCCTATGGTTGTCTTTTATTTTGTGCATATTCAAGTGTGATTCCTTTCATGTCTCCAACAACTTCTAATAAGTATAGATGACTTCAACCTAGAAGTTGTTAGAGAGTTTTTTCCTTAAGCATGCCTCTTGTCATATTCACATTGGCTATATTTTCATCTTCACAATTGATGTATTGTAGAATATATGAGGCAATAACTTTCTCGCAAATATCAATATCTTTGTAATAATTGTATATGTCATTAAATATTATATGTTCATCGCATTTTTGGTATGGGAACCTTAATCATATTCCAACATATACAAGTATTTCAAACTACTCAAGTCCTAAGTGGGTTGAATTTGAAGTACTCAGCATAAGTTGGAAGCCAATACTCTAAGGCTATTCAAACTCACTTAAGAAACTAAGCAAGGCAAAAAACCAAGCATGCAAAACTTCCTATAACCATGAATTCCATTTCTAAATTCATATATAAGAAAACACAAGCTTAACTACATAAACATGAATTCAAGAAGAGATGGAACACTTATCTTTTAAATAGAATGGTCCAAGATATAGGTTGATTGTGAGCAATATTTCACTCAACCCTAGGCATCCACTGCAAATGCCACCTCTAAGCCAAATTATGAGGCCATGAGGCCAAAAGAAACTGGTCAAGCATTGGTTGTGTACCCAGGGACGCGACAAACCCCCCTTTACTGATACTGAGACTGAGTTGAGGGACACCTTGACTGATTTAATCCTGAGGGACCGCTGACGGCTTGATAGGTCCCTAAAGCTTGACCTACATTGAAGCGGTCAAAAGGTTGTAATAAACATCTAAAGAGCGGGGAATCTGAGGTTCCTGACTTCATGACGAGTGTTGATGGCATGGGACAAGGGAAAGGTTGTAATAAACAGCTCTGTGCCTCCTAAAGCCCATATAGAGACCCCATAGGTGAACAAACCTACTCACCCAACCTAATTTCTCTCAAGCTTAGCCAAATTGTTTACCATTGAATACTACAGGAAACCATCCAACTAGCATAGCCTTGGAACTCTCTTCCACTACCCCATAGAACATAAGGAAGATACTTCCCTTCTCTATTCATAGTGCCTCATGAATATTCTTCCCTCCAGTTCTCTTTACTGTGTGCAAAAAGGGTCTAATTTGATGTCGACCTTCAAGAATAACCTAGAAAATTTACACCTTGTCTCTTGAGCACTCAATGAATAGTAAACTATGGGGAAAGGGATGGTTTCCTAAATAAATTAGCCTCTATGATCATCTATAACCTTTCATCTCTCTTCTAAAGTCCACTATCTTCTCTTTCACAACTCTATTTGGTCTTCTATAGGTTCAAATCTTAGTCGTTGACTTCATAATGTAGCTCCATAACATAAGAGGTGTGTTGACATGAGAGAATGTTTAAAATATTGAGAGCGATAGTAAGAATGGGTTTGAATAAGAATTCCTTGGATCGTAAGAATGAGTGAGTTGGCATAAGAATGGTGATAGTGTTTGGGCCAATTTGAATTAGCATGGAAGAGACTGCATGGGAATAGAGGAGGTTCAAATTCCTATGAGGATGGAGTCTCTTACACTCCTCGTGAGTTTGTACTCAACCCACATGCCCTCATAACTATGGAATATGGATTTCCTCACCAACCACCACTTGCATTTAATTTTGTGAAAATTTAGGAAAAACATTGTGAAATGTTGTACTATTTTGAAAATTTTCATTAATGGAGGTGGGGCTAAGAATCCCCCCACCCTCCCTCGATGTGAAAATTTTCCCAAGTAGTTTGGATTTTCCAATTAACAATTGGAAAAATTATTTTTGTGCATAATTGAAGGGGGTACAAAGTAGCTTCTTAAGAAATGAAAAGTGGCACACGATTCTACCTATTTCAAGGCCTTACCTGAATGTGAGGCAGTGGTTGTAGAAAAGACAAATATGCATGAGTTTGGTATTCATACTAGTGGGATCAATACACATTATGGACTCTAATTTCTTACTATGTCTTTCATTTATAAATTGGAAGAGTTTGTATATTTTCAACTCTTAATTGTACCTTACAAAGATGGATATATTTTTTAGATTATGCTTATGACACATGTGCATTTTGAGATGATTTCCCTATGGTTGTCTTTTATTTTGTGCATATTCAAGTGTGATTCATTTCATGTCTCCAACGACTTCTAATAAGTATATATGACTTCAACCTATAAGTTTTTAGAGATATTTTTTCCCTAAAGCATGCCTCTTGTCATATTCACATAGGCTATATTTTCATGTTCACAATTGATGTATTGTATAATATATGAGGCAGTAAATTTCTTGCAAATATCAATAGCTTTGTAATAATTGTATATTCCATTAAAGATTATATGTTTGTCACATTGTTGGTATGGGAACCTTAATCATCTTCCCACTTTTACTCTTAACCATGGCAAATGTATCAAGAACATTTGACTTGTACTTGAGAAAGTACACCCAAAATTTTCTTGAAAAGTTATCAATAAATGTCATAAGTACTTGTGCTAACAAATGTGGAATTTTCATGGAGATAGAGGTCACTATACACCAATTCTAATTGCATTCTTTCGCTCTATTATTTTTTAAATGTACCCTAATATTGCATGCCAAACATCAAATTAAAAAACCATACATCAATCAAATCATATTAGGGTCCCCCTTCTTTCTCATAAATATTCTATTGATACATCAATCAAATCATATTACTCATTAACATTTTTGTAGATGGTCTTCAAAAAACCTGAATTTGTAGGTGCAATACA
This sequence comes from Picea sitchensis, assembly GCA_010110895.2. NCBI lineage: Eukaryota > Viridiplantae > Streptophyta > Pinopsida > Pinales > Pinaceae > Picea > Picea sitchensis. The sequence goes on along the minus strand of SNQJ01S0007451.1, from coordinate 16,915 downwards.
CTCTTAGTTGTGTAGGTACCCTCAATCTTTTTCTTTTCTATATGATGCTTCCTATAAAATTTCACTGATGAGCATCCACCACCTATCAAGAGGTGGGTGTCATTATTTATACAATCAAGCAACCACCTAACCCGACTTAATGGTCATGATGACTCAACCACTGAAATTTTCCCTTGGGGGAGTGTGCTACCCATACTTGAGGAATCAACCCTAATGGGGGTTGTAACCGTGCTTGATTTTCATTGAATCAACTCAACTCTCATGGCTCTTTTTATTAATCTATGTTTGATTAATATAATTTCTTTTGGTTCTATCATTTTGGGTTTCATTTGTGCTATTATTTTAAATTTTATCAACTTTTGCAATGATTTTGACTTTATTTTCTACTTTAGAAACTCTATGTCTTTCCTTAATGAAGAACATAGTACAATAAACTCCAAATTTTCCATTGTTGATCACATTAATGTCTTATTCTTCATTTAACTAAGCTTCAATACTTTGAGTCTCGAGCCTTAGGATTACACGAGTGCCAAGAATATATATTTGTATGTCCCATAATACATTAATCATGACGTGAATGGTCTATATGCAAATTCACCCCCATCCTCACCTACTACACAAATCAAACAAAGTGAGGGATCTTTATTATTCCATTTTATTATACTTCAATTGTTACAATGGCTTTATGTAATAACCTCCATGTTAATACATTCTTTTCAAATAACACATATACCCACTAGATGTTGTCTGAATTGATTGAATGCTCATACAAATTTTGTTAGAATTCCTTGTGGTAAATTGTGTATGCTCTATATCTTTCCACCGGGAGTCTTGGATTAGAAATGCTTTAAACCCTTCATTGTGAAAGGGTGCTTGTCAAATTTCTTACTTAAATATTCATGGTCCCTCTTTAAAAATTTACATTAATAAGATTACATTATCTCAACCTTGAAAAGTCATTGTGTCACATCATTTATTCTAATTATTACATTAAAAGAACTAAAATAATTTTATACAATTTAAGGTGAGAAATATATATTTCTATATATTTAATACAGAATAATACTAATAAATTGAAATAGAAAAAAATTATATCCAAAAAATATATATATATATATATATATATATATATATATAAACACTTCTTAATTTCAAATATTTTAAATACTTAAAAAACTTAGTGGTTTTTTTTAATAATCTTTTAATAAATTTATTACTAACTAAAATTTTTTTTTTTTTAATAATCTCTTAATAAATTTAGTACTAACTAAAAAAATAGTGATTTTACTTGAAATTCCTTTTCATCTTTTAATAAATTCCTTCCCTTTAATTACCAAAAAATTGTTTTTTTCATTCTTTAACCATTTCTTTGGAAATAAATGTAATAACTTAACTTCATATATCTCCTTGACATGTGTAATGGCTGCAATGGTTGTCGTGCAACCATTGCACGGAATTATACCTTAGTTTTGGTAAATTATAATATTACATGGAGATTGATTTATATATCACAGATGACATAATTGTATTTCCTTTACAATGTTATGTTTGGTGAATATGAGGGGGATTGATGTATAGAAAAACTAGAGTTTTAAAGCTCCTTTTTCACATCTCAAATATAAAGGGTATTACATGATGTATATAAATTTGAATATAATTCTATAAGAAAGAGAGCACCACGGATTTATATAGAGATATAAGAAAGATAACACCAAGGATTCATATAAAGATATGTGAGAGCTATATTTTTTTTTCTAAGAAAATATATATGTGATTTGACATTTTTTCTTTAAAAATCTGTTTGTTTTTTGTTTTTTTTCATAAAATGTGTTTATATTGGTTATTTTCCTTAAAATTTGTAAGTTTAATAGTAAATTGTATGTTCTTAATTGAATATTCACCCCCTAAAATACTTAGTTTAGGGGTAAATTACTAAAAGTAGAATAAATGAGAATAATCAAAGTTCCTTACTTTGTCTAATTTATGTTGTAGTTGAGGATGAATTTAGGGGTATATTGCATATAGACTCTTTCACTAAGCTATAATTAATAGTCAATGTCCCTCACTTTGTTCTATTCATGCTGTAGTTGAGAATGAGAATGAATTTAAAGACATATTACATGTAGACCCTTCTATTGAACCATTATATATATAGATATGTGTGTGTGTGTGTGTTATTTTCGTCAAAATTTACAAGTTTAATTGTAAATTGTATGTTTTTAATTGAATATTCACTGCCTAAAATACTAAGTATTCAGGTATAATATTTGAATTCTTAAAAAATAAAATGTTGAAGAGGTTCTTCTTTAAAAACCATAATTTACAATTGTAATCTACTCTTAGATATGTAGGTTATCAAAGCCCTCTTTTTATGATTAATGAATATTTAATGAATACCTTTCTCTTTTATTTCTACTATCTTAATTTCATTTTTTCTCTCATTTATACTATCTATTGATTTTCATAGTACACATCTTGATTGTTCCCACTACCTCTTTTTCATAGATTAGTTAGAATCTTGTTGTGGGTCATTGCAAAACAAAAAAGTTTTACTTTTGAGAGAGCATATTCATTCTAGGTTTGTTGCTAGATAATGAATTTGGGAGAGAGATATAGCTACGTCAACAACATTTGGTCTCCTTGCTAATCATGTATTCTCCTTTTCTTAATCCCCAAGCTCTCTCATCACATATAAAAAAAAAATTGTTTGATTTTCTCCTTTTAGACATGTGAATAATTGATGAATTTCATCGTTTCTTCTCTCTGGTTGCACTAATGCCTTCCAAAACCCCACCCATTCCTCCCAATGTTGGAATTTCATGAGTATACTCAATCCTAAAGGTCAACTTCTCTGTCGGTTTATGATGTTTCAATGAAAGTTGGAAACCCCACTCTCAAGAATGTTGTTATTGTTCGTCCATTTATGGGTACAATGCATGTGGATTCTACGTTTACGTACATTGTATTTGTAACTGGATATTGTTCTCACATAATACCTATTGTTCATATACAACCGATGTTTACATAGCGATTGATGACCGTCTTTGACACTGATGTTTGGCACTGATGTTTGGAAGCTGGTAGAAACCCCACTTCCAAGCATGTTATTAATAGTTTATAGGTGTAATGGTGCATTTACGTAGTAGGCTGGATATTGTTATCAATAGAGATAGCCAAGATCCAACGATCTATAATTCATCTTCCACAACATTCAATACTACATAGTAGGTTGGATATTACTGACCTTGAATGTTATGTTTCTGTGCATTGTATTGGGAACTTGTACATGGCGTAATGGGATGGTTGTTGTCGTTGTTTCCCTTTTGCCTGTCCTCAGATTATGCATTATTGCATCACTGCTCAAGATGGGTCTTCAAAATAATTGATTGCATTGTCATGCCAAAATTTCAAAGGATTTACCATCAACTTCTTTCAAGTGTCGTGCCAAAATTTCGAAGGTAAAGCCATTACAATTTCTTTGAAATTGGCCATCAACCAAATTTCAAAGTCATGCCCAATTTTCGAAGGTAAATACTTAGGATTTATTTAAAATTGACCATCAACCACATTTCAATGTTGTCCCCAATTTGAAGGGAAAGGCCATCGAGCCTTCTTTGAAATTGGCCATTGTCCACATTTCAAGGTTGTGCCCGATTCAAAGGAGAAAGACCATTGGACCTTCTTCAAAATTTTCCATCGACAACATTTTAAATTCATGCCCCATTCAAAGGGATTAGGTGTTCTTTGAAATTTTCCATTGACCACATTTCAATGTTGTGCTTGATTTGAAGGGAAAATGACATTGAGGATTCTCCAAAGATGATCCATTGGGCCTATTTCAAAGATACACCCGATAATTCAAAGATACGCCTCCAAGCCTCTTTCAAAGAAGTGGGCCAACCTTGAACGATGACATCCATTGACCTCTTCGAAAAATTAGCCCAGACTTCATCGAGCCACTTTGAAACATAACCCTCAATCTTCAAAGAAAATCCTTTAGGCTAATTCAAATATTTACATCAACTTCGAAGGAAAGGCCTTTAACCTTATTCAAAGTACTAACTGAAAAGAAAGGAAAAAGGGTCATCGACCCACTACGAAAGATACAGTTTGAAGCAATGAAAAACAAGATATAAGGCCATCAAGCCCTTTTTAAGTTCTATGTGACTTCGAAAACAACAAGGAAAGGAAGGAAACCGACCTTCCTCCAAGACCCTAATCCTAATGCAAAAGACTTCCGGCCCCTATTTCAAATTTATACTCGACTTTAGAATCAACAAAGAGTCCAAAATCAAATACACAGGCTTGCAAGCTTCAAATAACTTAGAATATTTGAAGGCCTATTCAAAAAATAATGCTCCATGTTGGTGTTTTCCCTACGAACATGCCAACATATACAAGTATTTCAAACTACTCAGGTCCTCAATGGCTTGAATTTAAAGTACTCAACATAAGTTGGAAGCCAATATTCTAAGGCTGTTCAAACTCACTTAAGCGAGAAACTAAGTAAGGCAATAAACCAAGCATGAAAAACTTCCTATAACCATGAATTCCATTTCTAAATTCATATATAAGAAAATACAAGATTAACTGCATAAACATGAATTCAAGCAGAGATGGAAAGCTTATCTTTTAAATAGAATGGTCTAAGAAATATAGGATAATAAATCAAAATCAATTTGAAGAAATATCATTAGTTACTGATTTGTTTACATAGATCAACATTTTCTTGAGCACAATTCTATGTTGGAGTTTTGTTATTCATCATGTTATTTTTTTGGGTAACCAAACGTAAACCATAGATTTTTCAGGGATCAAGACTAGGTCAACAACGCATGAATAGATCATATATAGCTCATTATCACAAAGTGGGGTTGGAGGATAACAACGTTTCCTCACAACTATTCGTGCATGGGATGTTTTTTTTTCATTTTATCTAATTCAACCTCTTCTAGATACCTTGAATCATTCCTCTCCAATTTCAAACTCACTGTGTAGATTGAAGACCACACAAAACCGCCTTTTTCGCTTGCATTGGATCCTTCTCCAACATGTGTGCTTGTGCACACATCACTCCACCAACCCTATTCAAATATTGGCCCATTGAGCCCATTTGGATCATCAACCATAGAGCCCATTCAAAGGATTTACCATCAACTTCTTTCAAGTGTCATGCCAAAATTTCGAAGGTAAAGCCATTACAATTTCTTTGAAATTGGCCATCAACCAAATTTCAAAGTCATGCACAATTTTAGAAGGTAAAGCCTTAGGATTTATTTAAAATGGGCCATCAACCACATTTCAAAGTTGTCCCCAATTTGAAAGGAAAGGCCATCGAGCCTTCTTTGAAATTGGTCATTGTCCACATTTCAAAATTGTGCCCGATTCCAAGGAGAAAGACCATTGGGACTTCTTCAAAATTGGCCATCGGCCACATTTCAAAGTCGTGCCCCATTCAAAGGGAAAGGGCATTAGGTGTTCTTCAAAATTGTCCATTGACCACATTTCAATGTTGTGCTTTATTTGAAGGCAAAATGACATTGAGGCTTCTCCAAAGATGATCCATTAGGCCTATTTCAAAGATACACCCAATAATTGAAAGCTACATCTCCAAGCCTCTTTCAAAGAAGTGGGCCAACCTTGAAAGATGACAACCATTGACATCTTTGAAAAATTATCCCAGACTTCATCGAGCCACTTTGAAACATAACCCTCAATCTTCAAAGAAAATCCTTTTGGCTAATTCAAAGATTTGCCTCAACTTCGAAGGAAAGGCCTTTAACCTTCTTCGAAGTACTAACTGAAAAGAAAGGAAAAAGGGCCATCGACCCACTATGAAAGATACAATTTGAAGCAATGACAAACAAGATATAAGGCTATCAAGGCCTTTTGAATTTGAACTTAGAATATTTGAAGGCCTATTCAAAGGATCATGCTCCATGTTGGTTTTTTCCCTACAACCATGCCAAATTATACAAGAATTTCAAACTACTCAGGTCCTCAATGGCTCGAATTTGAAGTACTCAACATAAGTTGGAAACCAATACTTAAAGGCTATTCAAACTCACTTAAGCAAGAAACTAAGCAAGGAACCAAACCAAGCATGTGAAACTTCCTATAACCATGAATTCCATTTCTAAATTCATATATAAGAAAAGACAAGCTTAACTGCATAAACATGAATTCAAGCAGAGATGGAAAGCTTATCATTTTGACAGAATGGTCCAAGAAATTGGTTGATTGTGAACAATTTTTCACCCAACCCTAGGCATCCACTGCAAATGCCACCTCCAAGCCAAATTATGAGGCCATGATGCCAAAAGAAAGTCATCAAGGACTCTCAAGTCACTCACCCAACCTCATTTCTCTCAAGCTTAGCCAAATTGCTTACCACTGAATACTCCAGGAAACCATCCAACTAGCATAGCCTTGGAAATCTCTTCTGCTTCCCCATAGAACAGAAGGAATATACTTCCCTTCTCTATTCATAGTGCCTCGTGAATCTTCTTCCCTCCAGTTCTCTTCAGTGTGTGCAAAAAGAGTCTAATTTGATGTCGACCTTCAAGAATAACCTAGCAAATTTATAACTTGTCCCTTGATCACTCAATGAATAGTAAAATATGGGGAAAGGGATGGTTTCCTAAATAACTTAGCCTCTATGATCATCTGTAACCTTTCATCTCTCTTCTAAATTCCACTATATTCTATTTCGTAACTCTATTTGGTCGTCTACAGGTTTGAATCTTAGTCCCTGACTTCATAATGTAGCTCCATAACTTAAGAGGTGTGTTGACATGAGAGAATGTTTAAAATATTAAGAGTGATACTAAGAATGGGTTTGAATAAGAATTCCTTGGATCGTAAGAATGAGTGAGTTGGCATAAGAATGGTGATAGTGTTTGGGCCAATTTGAATTAGCATGGAAGAGACTGCATGGGAATAGAGGAGGTTCAAATTCCTATGAGGATGGAGTCTCTTACACTTCTCATGATGTTTGTACTCAACCCCCATTCCCTCATAACTATGGAAGATGGATTTCCTCACCAACCACCACTTGCATTTAATTTTGTGAAAATTTAGCAAAAACATTGTGAAATTTTGTACAATTTTGAAAATTTTCATTAATGGAGGTGAGGCTAAGAACTCCCCAACCCTATCTCCATGTGAAAAATTGCCCAAGTAGTTTGGTTTTTCCAATTAACAATTGGAAAAATGATTTTTGTGCATAATTGAAGGGGGGACAAAGTAGCTTCTTAAGAAATGAAAAGTGGCACACAATTCTACCTATTTCAAGGCGTTACTTGAATGTGAGGCATTGCTTGTAGAAAAGACAAACATGCATGAGCTTGGGATTCATACTAGCGGGATAAATACACATTATGGACTCTCATTTCTTATTATGTCTTTGTTTTATAAACTGGAAGAGTTTTATGTTTTGAACTCTTAATTGTACCTTGCAAAGATGGATATATTTTTTAGATTATGCTTATGACACATGTGCATTTTGAGATGATTTCCCTATGGTTGTATTTTATTTTGTGCATATTCAAGTGTGATTCCTTTCATGTCTCCAATGGCTTCTAATAAGTATAGATGACTTCAACCTAGAAGTTGTTAGAGAGATTTTTTCCTTAAGCATGCCTCTTGCCATATTCACATTGGCTATATTTTCATGTTCACAATTGATGTATTGTAGAATATATGAGGCAGTAACTTTCTTGCAAATATCATTAGCTTTGTAATTATTGTATATGTCATTAAATATTATATGTTCATCACATTGTTGGTATGGGAACCTTAATCATATTCCAACATATACAAGTATTTCAAACTACTCAAGTCCTCAATGGGTTGAATTTGAAGTACTCAGCATAAGTTGGAAGCCAATACTATATGGCTATTCAAACTCACTTAAGTGAGAAACTAAGTAATGCAAAAAACCAAGCATGCAAAACTTCCTATAACCATGAATTCCATTTCTAAATTCATATATAAGAAAACACAATCTTAACTACATAATCATGAATTCAAGAAGAGATGGAACACTTATCTTTTAAATAGAATGGTCCAAGAAATTGGTTGATTGTGAGCAATATTTCACCCAACCCTAGGCATCCACTGCAAATGCCACCTCCAAGCCAAATTATGAGGCCATGAGGCCAAAAGAAACTGGTCAAGGACTCTCAAGTCACTCACCCAACCTAACTTCTCTCAAGCTTAGCCAAATTGTTTACCATTGAATACTCCAGGAAACCATCCAACTAGCATAGCCTTGGCACTCTCTTCCACTACCCCATAGAACATAAGGAAGATACTTCCCTTCTCTATTCATAGTGCCTCATGAATATTCTTCCCTCCAGTTCTCTTTACTGTGTGCAAAAAGAGTCTAATTTGATGTTGACCTTCAAGAATAACCTAGAAAATTTATACCTTGTTTCTTGAGCACTCAATGAATAGTAAACTATGGGGAAAGGGATGGTTTCCTAAATAAATTAGCCTCTATGGTCATTTGTAACCTTTCATCTCTCTTCTAAAGTCCACTATCTTCTCTTTCACAACTCTATTTGGTCTTCTATAGGTTCGAATCTTAGTCGTTGACTTCATAATGTACCTCCATAACTTAAGAGGTGTGTTGACATGAGAGAATGTTTAAAATATTGAGAGTGATAGAAAGAATGGGTTTGAATAAGAATTCCTTGGATCATAAGAATGAGTGAGTTGGCATAAGAATGGTGATAGTGTTTGGGCCAATTTGAATTAGCATGGAAGAGACTGCATGGGAATAGAGGAGGTTCAAATTCCTATGAGGATGGAGTCTCTTACACTCCTTGCGATGTTTGTACTCAACCCTCATGCCCTCATAACTATGGAAGATGGATTTCCTCACCAACCACCACTTGCATTTAATTTTGTGAAAATTTAGCAAAAACATTGTGAATTTTTGTACAATTTTGAAAATTTTCATTAATGGAGGTGGGCCTAAGAATTCCCCCACCCTATCTCCATGTGAAAAATTGCCCAAGTAGTTTGGTTTTTCCAATTAACAATTGGAAAAATGATTTTTTGTGCATAATTGAAGGGGGGACAACATAGCTTTTTAGGAAATGAAAAGTGGCGCACAATTCTACCTATTTCAAGGCCTTACATGAATGTGAAGCAGTGCTTGTAGAAAAGACAAATATGCATGAGCTTGGGATTCATACTAGTGGGATAAATACACATTATGGACTCTCATTTCTTATTATGTCTTTGTTCTATAAATTGGAAGAGTTTGTATGTTTTGAACTCTTAATTGTACCTTACAAAGATGGATATATTTTTTAGATTATGCTTATGACACATGTGCATTTTGAGAT
>SNQJ01S0007450.1:137678-150439 GCA_010110895.2 Picea sitchensis | reverse complement strand
GTTTGGTTCTTAACAATGTGGGATGCCACCGACATCCATCTGGATCAATTCTTCCCCTTTAGGAAGAAATGGTCTCCATTGCATTGAGTTCCCCCATCATATGAGGAAATTTCTGCTGAATTTGGCCCTAGGTGAGCCACTTGCCTTGGTGCAGGAGCTGCCCTGCTATGACATATCGATAAAGTTGGATCCTTTGTTGTCGAATGCCCTTGATCTGTGTGTCCACAATCTAATCATTGGATGCCTATTGCATGCGTTCAGGGTTGAGCTTTGTTGGTGTCAACTGCTCTACTATCTCTGAGGTGTCCAATAATGGTGGGAAATATGGCCGAAGGAGAGCCACAATGAAGACTGGGTGAATGCCAAGGAAAGGTGGAATGTTGAGCTCAAAATAGTTGTCACCCACAGCCTTGGTGATGGTGTATGGACCATACTGGAGTGGGAGAAGCTTCTGATGGGGCTCTGTAAGGCGTTGTTTTTCCAAGTTCAACCAAACTTTGTCGCCCACCTAAAACTTATGTGGCACCCAGTGTTGATCATGGAGTTTCTTGTACTTGGATTTGGACTTCTGTAAAATATCCTGAACCTGTTGATTGATGTGATGAATCCTCTCAATGAACCTGGTGGATTTGTTAGCTTCTGGTGGAGCAGCAGACGAGTCAACCGAGGTGTTTGCAAGAGGTAGTGCAACATCCATGGGGCCCAATGGTTGGAATCCCAACCCTACTTGAAAGGGGTTGTGCCTAGTTGAGCTATGCGGGGCTCGGTTGTAGCTATGATGGACATAGGGAAGACTCTAATCCCATGTGTGGGGGTTCTTGGAATTGTACATGCGCAGGATATGTACGATCATCTAATTTATGACCTCAGTTTGTCCATCTGTCTGGGGGTGGAAGGTAGTGGATTTGGTGAGCTTGGTATCCAGCAGTGACCAGAGGCTCGACAAGAATGTGCTAAGGAACCAACTATCCTAATCTGAGACAATGGTTTGTGGGATCCCAAAGTGTACCCAAATGTGTTCAAAGAAGATCTTGGCAATGGCATCTGTAGTGATGTCCTTGTTGCAGGCGGCCATAATCGCCATCTTGGAAAAGCGATCAACAACCATGAAAACACAATCATTTCCCCTCTTGGGGGATGGGAGGCTTGACATGTAGTCCACAGAAATGGATTCCCACAGATTGTCAGGATTAGGAAGAGGGTTGTACAGGCCCTGTTTCTTAGTGGTCAGTTTGGCAATAGCGCAAGCAGTGCAAGACTTGATATACTTATCAAAATCCTGTCGAAGTTTCAGCTAGTAGAAATGTTTTTGCAGCACTGCCACTGTCTTTTCAATGCCAAAGTGTCCTTCCACCCAACTGTAGTGATCTTCCCAAATAAGCTTCATGCACTCGCTTGATGGAACACAGAGATGGCACAGACGACACAATAGCTTGTCCGAAATATGGAAATTAGTGACCACTGAGTTTTCTCCCAACATTTGGTAGGTGGTGGAGAAGTCAGGGTATGTCTCATAGAGGTGGGGCCATCCAGAGGTATCATGGCCACAAGAGTCTAGCACCATGGTGAGTTTCGCGACTGGAGGTCGGCTGAGGCAATCAACAACTCGATTGGTACTTCATGTTTTATACTTGATGTTGAGGTGGAACTGTTGTAAGTATGTGGACCACTTATGATGGCGGTCATTCTACAATTTACCTTAGGTCTGCATGAACTGTAGTGGATTCTGATCAGTGTGGATGATTGTCTCCTTCCCCGAAATGTAATATCTCCACTGGCGGTAGGATTTCACAATGGAGTACGTTTCTTTATCGTAAGTACGGTACTTACGGACAACATCTGATAGTGTCTCACTATGATACACCACAGGGTGGTTGTGTTGAGTGAGAACAACACCCATGACATAGTCTGAAGCAACTGTCTCAATCTCAAAGGGATGTCATAGGTCCAGTAATGAAAGTACTGGGGATGAGCACAAAAATTTCTTCAAGTCATCGAAGGCTTGTTGTTGGGACAGGCCCCACAAAATGTTTTCCTTACTGCCACCCCTGGTTACTTGGATGAAAGCCCATGTGATATGAGAGAATCCCAACACGAACCTGGGATAGAAATTGGTGAGGCCTAAGAAGCTCTGAAGCTCAGTGAGTGTGGTTGGGGATGGCCATTCAAGGATGACCTAGATCTTGGTTTGATCGACATGCACACCATGTTTATCAATGATGTATCCTAAGTAATGGACCTTGTCCATGCTGAAGGAGAATTTTTCCAAGTTTGCATATAGTTTTTGTTGCTACAAGGTGTCAAGAACCTATTGAATATGTTGCAAGTGTTCTTCCCAAGTCTTATTATAGATGAGGATGTCATCCAGATACACCACTACAAAAGTGTTGGTGAAAGGTCGCAGGATATCATCCATCGTCCTCATAAAAGTTGTTGGAGCATTTTTCAAACCAAAGGGCATGACCAACCATTCAAAAAGACCTTCTTTTGAATTGAATGTGGTCTTCAATACATCTGTATGTTCTATTAGGACCTGGTGGTAGCCAGACTTCAGATCAATCTTACTGAAGTATTTGGCCCCCATGAATTGATCAAGGAGGTCATCGAGTCAAGGAATCAGGTACCGGTTATAGACTGTGATTTTAGTCAGGGCCTAGTAATCAATGCAGAGTCACCAGGTCCCTTCTTTATTCTACACCAATACCATTGGGCTCCCACAAGGTGATCAACTGGGAAAGATGTGCCCCTTGTGGAGAAGTTCTTGGATCTGCCTCTTGATCTCCTCATTTTATGACAAAGAGAGGTGGTAGACCGCTCATTGGGTAGCGGTGCGCCTGGGTTCAGATCGATGGCATGCATGACTTGGCAGTGCAGAGGTACCTCGGTAGGAGAGTAGAATATATCTGAGTATTCTTCCATGACCTTATCCACTTGCTTATGTTCTGTGGAGAGATTGTTCGGGGAGGCCCTGGATGTGGCTACGATATTTTTCTTACTCTAAGAGCAAATCACGAAGAAGAAAAGTTTCCTGTTCTGAGAGATGCCCTTCCTACATTTCTTGGCAGAGATCGAGTAAATAGCACTAGGAGGGACTGCCTCGGGTATCCTCTACAATTTCTTGTTCAAAATAATAATAAGACTATGAGGCCTAGACTTATATACAACATGACGTTTCCATAAATAAGGTTGGTCCAAAAGAGAATTACAAACTTTGAGAGGACCAACATCACACAATACCTCATCTTTGAAGGGCTTGATGTCGTACCACAATCGACACTATTGGCTGACTCAGAGATTACTTCCTTGGCGGAGCCATCCAATGGTGTAGGTTTGTTTGCAGGGCCAACCGCTTGACGACCTCTGCTAAGATGATGTTCTTATGGCTACTGCTATCAAAGATGACATGCAGCGGGGTGCCTTTTACCCACATATGTGAATGGAAAAGGCGCTCGCCTTCTTCTGGCTCATTTGGTTCACTAGGTTGTAGCTTAGTGGTAGCAAAGTGGCACTAGGTTCTGAGTCAATGATATGTATTCCCCTTTCTAGTTCTAACTCAGAGTTATAAACCACATCTGATTCAGAAGCTTTCACTTCAACCACCAACGACTACTTTGAGAGGCAATCGACAGTGTTATGCCAAGGGATCTTATGGAAGTCGTACCACTTCTCGGTATCCTTCTTTGTCTTTCCAATGTCCTTCTTTTCTTTGCGGCTTGGAACGGTTGTCTTGATACTGTCCATATTTTTGCTGTCCTTTTTTTGTAGGTTGGGGCCACCCTTTCCTAGTTTTTGCTGCGAGGGGTTCCTAGGCCCAAATTGTCGCATCTTTTGTTTGAGCGTTTCCTCAATTTTGACGGCATATCGATAGGCCGCACCCAAGGATGATATGTCCATAAATTCCATTTTGGTATGGATGTATCTATGTAGAGCACCATGATACTTGAGCACCAGATTTCACTCTGAATCTTTGATAACTAGCTTGGTACGTAGGGTATGGAAGATATTTGTGAAATCTGGCATTGCTTGGTCTCTTTCTTGCTGCAGTGTGGTCCATTTGGTATACAAGTCATCATAACTTCCAATAGGGTAGTATTGTTCCTTAATAGCATCCCTGAAGGATTCCCAAGTGATTGCGACTGTAAATAATGAGGTTTCCTCTATTTCCTTCTGTTCACATAAAGTTTCCCACCAATATTTGACATGGGGAACGACTTTGAGGAGTGAAAAAGTTTTTTTTTTATCTATTTGAAAAGTTATGGATAGAAAAATACCCTTCTAGTAAATTCAACCACTTGTTTACAACATTTTCTTCTATCTGACCTTCAAATATAGGAATATCGAAGTTGATTTGCACCTTGAAGGGGGCAGCGCCTCTGCTCGAGGAAGATGTGTCACATGTTGGTAGACGCCAAAGGATTTGTGCGAAACTATCCATCATCTCGTTCCTATGTTGTGAGAGGGATTCCTCGAGCAACATTTTGAAAGGATCTCCTATCCTGTCATATTTATTTTCGCATGCCATGAGAGGTCATTTGGGCATGCCAGAGCTTTTGTCCTCAAGAGAAACAAGCTTGAGACCCAATTATTTGTACCCTGACCTCATTGGGGACATGCATTAAGATGACAAGGAGCAAACCTCTCTGATACCACTGATACGAATTTTATGACCATAACGAAAGGCATACAGATTATTAAAATATGCTTAACATAGAATAACAGAGATACAATAAAATTGGTTTTCTATTCAATAAGGAAATAAGATGAAACTGTAAAATGCATCTAAAAACAAGCTTGTTGGAATGGTGGTGGCTTATCTCTGAGAAGAGATGTGACGACTGTGCTCATTCACAAGAAGATGATTACAATGAGGCTCTGAAGGCCTTTTTACAATAAACAGGAATGTCAAAAAACCCTAGACATCCAAAAACCTAACCCTAGGAGATGAAGTGCCAAAAGTCATGTGGGCCCCGTTTGGGTAAGTTAGTACATCAACTTCCCGAGGCCATAACTTTTGCATACGATCTTTGTTTTAGGCGCACGATAGATCGTAGGAAATGTCTATCCAAGGACTACACATTTTGTTGCGATCTATCAAAGGGAATTTTTTACTGTGGCGAGCCCTAAAAACGTTGTTTAGGGCCTCAAAATGGCCCCGCAAGTCAAATACCCGAAAACCAGGAAAATAAACTACCAAACTGGAAAACTGCCAAAATGAACCAGTTGGAATAGGTAGGAGTCCACTGAAATCCATCTAGATCAACTGGAGACACTAATATCCTTAACTGATCACCAAATCAATAAGATGTAGGCACCAACCTACTAGAGACACCAATATCCTCAAGTGAGCATCAACTCAACAAGATGTAGGCACCAACTTACTGGAGACACCAATCTCCTCAATTTTGCACCAATTCAATAAGATATGTGTAGACACCAATCAAATATCTTCATACATGAAATACTTTTKACTTCACCTGCATGTTTCATTCCAAAGACAATCCTTCAAACCCTAGCAAGCCTCATAACATCATTCCTAGAATGTAATCATTGATGATAACATCCACTAACAACAACATCCATTGATGGAAACATCCATTGATAGAAACATCCACTAATGACAACATCCACTGATGACAACATCCACTGACAAAAACATCCACTAATGGAAACATCACAACCTATAAATAGTGCATACATCGGCATCACAGACCTTCAGTCCTTTATAGCACACCTTGAGAATAAGAACGACCTCAAGAAAATCCCTTAGACTTCTCTTGCACACTTTTAGATCCCATAAATACTCCCCAACACCTTTAGAACACCTCAGATCACGTCTACACACCTCAGACTTGATGTCTTTCTTAGTTACACTACAAATGCACACATCTATCCTATCTTTATAGTAATTCAATCCCCACTTTCAAGGCTGACTTATAAATATTGGTTGAGTCGGCCTCAATTTTATGGCTGGGTTGTCAAAAAAAAAAATTCATATCTCCTCATTTATAGGAGTTAGAGGGATTTCCATATACTATTGGAAGGTTCTCAGAATAATTTTTACAACCATATAACTTGTGCTCCAATTTGATTTAGGTATGTAGAGTGAAAATCCTTTCAAAGATAGGGTATCCAAACTTACCAAAAATAATACTTTCAACAATCTCCATATTGCAATATTTATCTTGGACATATGTAGGCTTGTAATATTTATATTGGAAATATTGTAGGCTCCCCCTATCTTTGAAATCAATGACAACAACGTTTACAACAATCTCCCCCTTTTTCATTGATGTCAACCCTTATCCAATTCTGTAATACTCCCTCTATTTGCAACTCTCCTTGTGTCGACATTTTTTCCTCTATCTACAACTTCTCCCCCTTTGACATCAATGGAAATGGGATCCTCCCCCTGATCTTGTGCTTCCCTTTACTAACGATATGAGAGATATATCATTCTCATTCAACATTTTTCTCCTTTGACTTCATTGAGTATCACTTGAGGTTTTGTTTTCATTTGCCACTAATATTCATGAAGTTGATTTCCTTATCTCACACCCTTTAGAATGAAATGTGAGATTGTAATATTGATCACACATTTGGCTGACACTTAGAATATTATGATTTAACCCTTCAACATACAAGACATTTTGTTTATTTTTCTTTGCATTGTCAAGACTAACAATAACTTCTCCAACTATCCTTGTAAAAGCATTATCAAAAGTAACACTTCCTCATTTTTCTTCCTTCAGGGTGAGAAAATTGGTCTGGTCCCTTGTCATGTGTTTTGAACATCCACTATCAATGTACCATTAGTTCCCTTTATTTTGAGCATAAAGTGAAAGTCCACATTATTCCTTCTTTGACTTGCTTCCTTTTCCACTCCCTGGTGTATTCTTATCTATGGTTGGTAAGAACATCTTCTTCTATGTTTTGTTTAGGAGAATTTATTATGTTTCTTCTACAGTCACGTTTTATGTTCCTATAGTTATTGCACTTATAACATTCAATATTGTAATCAAGTAGGGAGAAAATGAATTTTAGTTTTTGTTAGCAAACCAATCAGAACTTATGGTTTTTTTTCTCACATAATCATCCTATGAGGTCTTATAAGAACCTCTAGTTCTATCTCTTAGATAATAAGTTTTTACATAAGCTCTACAATCAGTTTCCTTACGACCAAAGTTATTGCAAGAAAAACAATAGCCAAGAAATATATTTTGGTACCGATTTGTGAAGAGCCTTCTTGGTGGAACAATTCTTTTGGACTCATTCTTTTTATTATTGTGAGAAGAATCAGGTTTATGTTGGTCATGATTTCCTTTCCTACTATTTCTTTCATTATTGATGGAGCCTTTGAGAATATTTTCATAGATTTAATACCTTTCTTCATTTTCCGTTTATGATGGATTTGTGACCTTAATGCCTACATCTCCCTCGGGGATATTTTATTTTTCTTCATAGCCAATACCTTTCTTGATGAATGAAGACCTTTGGAAACTGAGAATATTCTCTAATATTTCAGTACTCTTTCCAAACTTCAAGCTTCTATTAAAATGATTGGTTGTTTTCTCTAGTTCCTTTCTTAAGGAAACAATTTCATCCTCTATCTTCTTGTAATTTTCTTCCTTTTCTTTCAACTCACTTTTCACCACCTTTTTCTATCATTTTTGCCGCTTCTAGTTGAGTCTTTAGGATGATAATTATTTTCTTTGTTTCTTCATGATCATGATCCTCCTCTTCATATTTCTACAATTGCTCTTTTTGCTTCTTTTTCTTAAGATTTTTTATTTTTTCTAAGGCACTGATGTGTTTTTCTTCAAGATCTTAGAATCCATTTTTTATATTTTATTATATTCATTTTCTTCATTAGCATGATTTGTTTCCATGGGTTTGGAGAGAGATTCTTCTTCATCATCACTATCTTCCCTTTCTACATATGGACACTTAGTATCAACATGTCCTTTTCTACCACACTTAAAGCATTTGAAGGGTAGCTTACCTTTGTATTTGTTGGGTCCTCCATTTAGATTTCTCACAAATTGTGCTTCTTTTATCCTTGATTCACAACTGGAACAATCGCCATATCTCTCTTTACAAAAGTTTTGTATCTTGTACCAAATTTGTTTATTTGATGTACACTTCATTACCTTGACAATCTCACAATTTGATAGGCCACTCAAGATGGCATCTATTGATTTTTCATTGTTTTCACTTGACTCCTTCCCAACTTCATCTATATAACCTATTGTGACTGATTCTAAAATAACAAACCCAAGGGCCTGTAAATATATCTTCATTCTTATACTCCATGATGCATAATTTGTTCCATCAAACAAATGATCTCTATTTGTAGGGAGACCTTCCTTACAATCCATATGTGCTTAAGATTTTTCTAAAGGAACATGCTCTGATACCAATTGTTGAACTTATGCTTATACTAAGAGGGGGGGTGAATCAATATACAATATGCTTTACTTTATTTAACCATTCATCAATCATTCATTAGTTGAGAAACAATAATCACGTATAAACTCAAATCACAATGCACATAGTTTAACGTGGAAACCCTTGTGGGAGAAAACCATCACAACTTATCTTTATAAATGTTTGTAGGCCCCAACCTACTAGAGACACCAACATCCTTAACTGAGCACCAACTCAACAAGATGTAGGCACCAACCTACTAGAAACACCATTATCCTCAATTCAACACCAATTTAATAAGATACGTGTAGACACCAACCCAATATCTTCATACACAGATTACTTCTAACTTCACCTACATGCTTAATTCCAAATACAATCCTTCAAACCCTAGAAAGCCTCATATCATAATTCCCATCATGTAATCATTTATGATAACATCCACTACTAAGGATGACATCCACTGACGACAACATCACAACCTCAAAATAATGCACATGACAACATCATAGACCTTCAGTCCTTCATAACACACCTTCAAAACAAGAAAGACCTCGATAAAATCCCTTAGACTTATATTGCACACATTTAGATCCTAGAAATACACCGCAACACCTTTAGTGCACCTCAAATCACTTTTGTGTACCTTAGACTTGATCACTTGCTTTGTTCCACTACAAATATGCACATCTATCTTGTATTTATAGTAATTATGTCCCCACTTTCAGGGATGATTATCTAAACTAGTGGGACACTGATACCAATATTTACTTGGTTCTATGCCACTTGACAAGGTCATACTTAATATAATTTTAATTTAACTTGATTGCATTAAAGGTGAAATTGAAGTGCTTGTGAAGACTTGAATCCAAATTGAATATAACTTGGTGAAATATGTTATTTTTCTCATAATCCATTAATTAATGCATTTAATAAAACATAATTGCGGAAATAAATCATGCATAAGGAAACATGAGATGAAATAACAACACATTACAAAAGATCACAATTGATAACAGAGTTCACTAGTATGGCTATGTCTCCGGATCCGCTTGGAATACGAATCGTTTCCATTGCTTCTCCCAATGTGGGGATGATTCTCGTTTACACAAGGGATACATTATCCCATTAAGGGGAATAATTATCCAAAAATGGTCTTACATACAAACCACAAGCATGATTTATTGTTTCTCTCCTAAAAGGTCTCTCCAAAGAGTCTCCAAAGGGCCTCCACAATGGCCTCCAAAAATCTTCCCAAAGTGGTCTCCTACATGCCTCTCATAGCCTTCTGAAAAATCCTTCTTTCAATCTCTCCCAATAAAGGGGTTTAAATAATTTTTCCTAGTTCCATAATCCAAAAAGGAAAGATCCATGAATCTAGGATCTAGTACCTACCCAATGAAAAAAATGAGAAAGACCCTTAACTTCATCMTTGAGACTAGGAATCCACTTGTAATAAAGTGAGGAAGAGTCCAAACCAACTCATGAGACCCTTAAATTCCTCCTTAAGACTAGGAAACAAATTTCCTCTTAAAAGTAGGAAACTAATTTGTGAGTTGGATTCTTACATAAAACTAATTTCCCATTTTTACAAACAATACATGAGATTTACACTCACTCCAAGTGTTCCTCTTTTTCCCCCTTAAAATTAGGAAATTAATTTGTGAGTTGGATTCTCACAACTAATTTCCCATTTTTACAATAAAATAAATAATACGTGAGTTTTTCCAACTCACTTCAAGTATTAATCATTTATTACAATTAAATCATTCATGATTAATTAATTATTCTTTGCCACATATTATGAATTATCATTTTAATGATATTTTTCATGGTATGCAAAGTAATAGTTCCATGTGTGGAGATCCTCCTAGATCATACCTCCCCACAAAAAGAAATTTTGGTCCTCCAAAAGTAAATAGAGGAATTGTAACATGAAAATCCACAACTAACTTCTAGGAAGAGTCTTACACTCGACGGTGCAGTTCCTGCTCCTCGATCTGCATAACAAGTCTATGAAATCCACACCCTTATTCTTCTTCACCTTTGTACTTTGGAATGAGGATATCAATGCCAACACTTGCATCAATAAAAATCTATAGTTGAAAATTCATAATCATGTTTTCAAAGCAATACCATACTTGTCATAGTTTATAAAACACTCATGGACAAGTTTACAATGATTTCCCAAACATGCCTTAGACTAAACAACGCCTTTCACTCAACAGTAGTTATAAGACCCATTACAAGTTTTAGGCATAAGACAAATATCTCTCACTCAACAATGGTTACACAACCTTTTACAATACAAAGGGACTAGATTCTCACAAGCATGTGGCAATGTCTCTCCTTTAAAGAGACGATCTACTCGAAAAACACAAGGGATGAGTTCTCATAAAAATGTGGCAATGTCTCTCCTACAAAGAGATGGTCTCTTATAGAGAAGATGATCTCTTCTGATGAAGGATGATCTCACACACATGTGGCATAATATGGACTCTCTCACATCCAGTGGAAAAGGTCCTCTTTGAACATACTTCTCATAATCAAGCATACACAACACCAACAGTTTTGTCTCATCATTCTACAACTTTTGACTATAGACATTGTTGAATCATGTTGTCATTAATGACAAAGGATTATTGATTGATTGATGTCAAAGGATTGATGTCAAGGAATTGATCGATGCCAAAGGATGATTGAATGATGTCAAAGATCAAAGGTTTGAAGTCAAATGATTGATGTTGATTGATGCCAAATGAACAATGTCTTATCATAGTATATTGATGAAGTATGTATTGTCCTTGATGTGAATTGTTTGATGTCAAGTGGAATTATAGTCATATGATGAATATGGATCAATGAGTTTTCATTGATATGCCAGGCATAGATGAAGATGGATCGATGTGGTTTCATTAGTATATGATGCATTGTTGGATTGATGTAAAGACGAATAATTATTGTCTTATCATGGTTCATAAGGTGTACAAATGGATGAACTCCAAAGTGGTCCCCTTATGGTGAAATCCCTCACAGGAAGACTCTTTACGGTTGAGTTATCCTAGAAGTATGGTTGGAGAACCCATGTTTAAATGTGGAATAATGAGATGAAGATTAGTAAATTTGTCAATGGAACTATCCTAGATGGATAGTTCTTGTCATACTATTTCTGGTGGTATATGGAATGTCACATAACTCCTCATGGTTTGAGAGTTATGGACTTATGAATTTGGAGGACCCTCATATGTAGGCTTGAAGCCCCAAAAGGTCAAAGAAGTCAAAGATATTGCAAAGAAGAAATTATTATTTAAATGATAAATTAAAGTGACAAAGTCAAGGAGGATTATTTAAATAATAAAGTGAAGTGATAAAATCAAACAATATTATTTAAATGATAAAGTGAGGTGACAAAGTCAAGGAGGAATATTTAAATGATAAAGTAATAGAGAACTTTCAAAATATGGAAAGTGGTTAACCATAAAATGAGGAAAATGGGTTAAGTGACGTAGAAGTGGGTTAAGTGACCTAGAATATGCTTCTAAGGAAGCTACTTAGAGAGTATAAATAAGAGGCAAGGGTCTCTTGTGAAAATATATCTCTTGAGAATGTATTGAAGATCTATTCTGAGAGAGAGTGTGTATGGAGGATCTCATGGACGCATCAAAGTTTTTGTAAGTTTGAGATCTTGACGACAAAAGTTTCGGAAGTTCAGAAACCCTATTTTATGAGGTATATGTTGGTTGTAGTGAGCCAGGGTGCATACATAAATGCTTTGAATGAGAACAGGGTGCTTACAGTGGATGAAGTCATGAAGACTTGTGTGTGAGATGGTTCCATACTCTTGAAGATTGAAGCAAGTTCCAGATCTGCATTCTATGGGCTTATATATGCCATAAAAATTCTGGTATGGTTACATTGTTTTCTTGATGGATACTCTTGCTTTTTGTGTAGTGAATGCTTAAGGAATTCTTAGTATGGTTATTGTGATGTGGTTTGTGTTGGTTGATAGAGTGAGAAACACTCTTATGATTTAGCACTGATATGATTTCCATAATATGTTGATTTCTTATACATGATTGAGTAGCATTCATATTGTATGGTTGAGGAGCATGAGTAAGTTGTTTAAGAGCTTGGATGTGTTGTGATTGGTTATGGTTCAGATTGGATAGTGAAAGATAGAAGAGACTGTGATTGAAAGTTGCATAGGATCTTAGTTCATCTTGAAGAGAAACCCTAAGTACTCAGATGTGATACGCAGGTTGTAGTACAGCCTGGTCGCGTAGATGCGCGAGTTGTACTACTGGTAGGGCACATACATACGCATGTTTCACTACCGA
>SNQJ01S0007450.1:96809-112572 GCA_010110895.2 Picea sitchensis | reverse complement strand
CAACATACCAAACTTTTCAAAACGTAATTCAACATTTCAAAAGGGTTTTAACAATTGTGCCAATATCCATGGCCACATTCATACCCAATGCATTCTTGCATTGTTTTTCAAGTTCGTCACACTTTATGACTAGTTCTTGGCCATGGGGTGTTGGAATTTAACCAACCTTTTCCTCATATGGTTTATTCAATTTCTTTCATTCTTATAGTAGGACCATACTGCTTGCTATAGGCCGATCACGATCCCAAATCGATACACATGAACTCAAAATTTTCACATGAATGCCTTTACGCATTCCTTGATTGTCAATGCATTCATGACATATCAATTCATGAATTCTTCCAAGGGTTACAAACAATGCTTACTACCAGAGGTTCATACCTCCATCATTCCGGTTCTTCGTCCTGAGTCATACCTTACTTGGGTATCCAAGGCATACATCTGCCTTTCAAGTTTATGCATAACACTAAGAAAATAAAATATTTCAGAAGGGGTTCTTACCAAATCCCTTCATACCTTGTGCCACACAGGCACGAATATCTTTATACCGTTTCTTGGCTACTAGCACCCTCTTTCTTATTTTTACCTCATCAACAGTGCTTTATGGGGACTTTTACAACCCTGTCAACAATCTTTCACACACAACCTTCTCTTGGTCATTCTCTATTTGAGGTTGCCCATCATTGGCAACTGTCTTCCTCCATAGCTCCAATTCATTTCTATACATAGCATGCATCATCATAGACACAATTACATTAGTTGTAATATTAAACCAAATGCATGTATCATAACATTCGAATTCATAAACATCCTCAAATGTTTCCATAAGTGCAACACAACCAAATTTCAATTGTATCTTCGGAAATACAATCCTTATTACTTATGGTGTCAAGACCTTTTTATTTTTATTGGTGTTCCAACTTTCTCATCCAAGGGAAAACATAATACTCAATGAGGAAAGAATTGAGGACTCTCCCCTTCTTCCAACTCTTCCTACACCGCCTGGGACTTTTCATCCCACCCGAGTTATCTCT
This sequence comes from Picea sitchensis, assembly GCA_010110895.2. Taxonomy (NCBI): domain Eukaryota; kingdom Viridiplantae; phylum Streptophyta; class Pinopsida; order Pinales; family Pinaceae; genus Picea; species Picea sitchensis. The sequence continues at coordinate 111,538 of SNQJ01S0007450.1, read as the reverse complement.
AAGGCATCACTGTCTCTTCTCTACTTTTTCAATTCTACTCCCTGTCAGGATCTTCCTGCTCTTTTCCTTGAGCCACCTTGGTTAGGCCTCACCCTAACCCTTTTTGGGATATCGCAACATGCTTTAATAGAAACTCTTTGCTCATAATGAATCATGAACATGTGCATCCTACACACTTCCATTCGGTTATCAAAATGGTCAATATTTAGTTGTTAGTCTTCTATTAATTACATGATTCTTTCAAAATGTAATCCAGGATTCTTATATATGGACAGGCCTTGCAACCCATTGTCTAACCTTCAACAATTATTAGGGCTGTGACTCTGTTCTTTTGACAAAGTCCTTACACAGTTCCTCCACCGGGAACTCCTTCGGCATGCAACTCCCTTGTTGCGTATCCATCACTATTTGTGATGGCCTCAGCCTTGAGTTAGCTTGAGATTTTTACTAAATATTCCCCTTAAGGAATATAAACACGCGTCTTTGTTAACTTACATCTATGATGTACTTAACCATTTTCATAAACCTAAGCCTGCATGTAGCTTTCATAGTTATATGGTGCAGACCCCCCCACTTTCTCTCCAAGGGTTGCGTGACCTCTCAGTTTTAGGATCTTCTTAAGACTGAACTGAAATAGTCTTTGATTCCCTACTGGAACCTATAAGAAACAATCCATGGGTCTTCACAAATTTCGGCCCGTGTGTACAAGTGCTTAAACGCAAGTCTCTTCCATGTGACCACGCCTTGTGACCATACACTAACCCAAAAAAGTGCGTCACGATTTCACGTATCGGCGATATGAGTCAATCAACTCTCCGTCCTTCAAACTCTTGATACCCGAAACGCTGAAATTTCGGATCAGATCAACGATCACCAGCAGCTCTCCAACCAACGGTTGTGATTATGTCGCGATTTCGCGATTCGCGACTTCAGGACTTCTGTTATGAAGCACCTCGAATCCTTCACTCCTCGAAATTGTGAAATTCTCTCTGGACGATCAATGGTCTAGATTGCTCCTTGATCAACGTCTATGATCTTTTCACAAATTTCTCGTTGCTTCTTCCAAGCCCTTTGGTTTTGCGAAATTCCGGTATCTCCTCGCAACTAACCAATGCGCTACTTCTCCGAGATCGAATGACTTGAAACATTTCGTCTCTTTCTAAATGGATCTTGACTCTTGATCTTATCGAATCTTCAAAATTCTTTTTAGAAGGATTTCTCCTGCTCAATCCTCTGTACTTGTTCTTTCTTCGAACTTCAGTTTTCTGCGCTTCACCTTTTAATGCTTCAACTCTTCGAAACTTAGAAAATTTTTCTAAGTGTTTCCTCTTGAGACTCAAAACCACTACTCCTCCTGGTATACTCTGCGCTCAACCTCCAGAGTTTTCAAACTTTAACACAAGCTTTATTCTATATGCACGTCCGACATACAAAATTTTCCCGCCATCTCTTCTGAGCTTTTAAGTTACTTACAGGACTAATCTCATAGTCATAACTCATACAGATGTTACCCTCTCTTTATGGGAACAACCAACAAGGGTCACTCTTGGGAATTAGCAACAGTCCCAAAGGACTCCTCTTAATATTGTTTAAACAGATTATCTTTGTTGTTGATTCTAACCATTATAGGTCAGATAATCCGACCCTACATATTTTCATCAGTCCTCTCAATCGTGAGGAGTTATATGCTCAGGGTTTAGTATTTTAATAATGCAGTAATTATAACTTTCTAAGGATCCTACCAGTCCTTACTAGATTTCCTAAATCATGAAGGAGTTCTTCATGAGGATCTTAATTCTTACCTAACCAACCATCTCAATTGCAAGAGACTCTGCCTGCTTTAGTAGGTAGCCATCGTCACACTATAACAAAACAACTCAGTTCATGTCCCTTTTCTAGCTCGTGCAGCTTCATAGCACAATTTATTCCACCTCTGTTATTCACACTCAGGGCTTATCGGTAATATTGATTAGTGCATCCCTACTCCTATAAGAGTAGTTATCATTTTGACAAAGGAACAATATAATTCCTTGGCTGGAATTCCGTAGAAATTCCCAAATTAGAATTTCATTCTGTAGTCCTTCTCCTTAAAGAGAAAATGTAGATAACAATATCTCCTTATGTGACTCGTACATGAGCCCAAGCAGGCCAAGTGTTGTAACCATGCTCTGATACCAATTTGTCACATACCCACTACGACAAAAATAAAATTTTATCTCTTCCTCAAGAGATAGAATCCTTGAATTCCTACAGGGGGCCTAGTGTAGGCTAGCTCTTCCCTTATCCACCTCCATGTGATCATTGGTTATGACCACAGGCCAAGCCAAGAGGCGCCTTTCGCATTTCGTGACTTAGCGATGCAAGAGAGTCAAGTCTTTCGACTCTTCAAACCTCGAAACCTGAAATCTTACCTTCGATGAGATCAATGGCTGCGAATCTCCCCCTGATCCGACGATCCTGGCCGTATCGATATTTCAGTAACCGGGAGTTTGAAATGCAACAACCCAAACCACTGGTCACTCCATTCCCCGAACTCTGATATGCGAGTTCTTGTACGAGATCCAACGATCCTCAATGATTTGTATCCAATGGTCCAGATCTTTTCGAAGTTTTGTGAACCAGGAGTTCACGATGCAACGACTCCAAATCTCTTGTCACTCCAATCTCCGAATTCCGATATGGGAATTCGTGTATGATATCAACGACCCTCGTTGATCTGGATCTGATGGTCACTGTCCCTCCTGAGCTTAAGGGTGTTGAAAGACACTCAGTCTTAATCCCTTCTCTTTTCTAGGAGATCCAATGGCCCACGGGATTTCAGAGCTTTCCCCGAACTCTGACCACTCACCACGCGTCTCCTCCAATGGATGGTCCAGATCCAGGTTAGATTGACAACCCACAAGCTCTGTGATCTAACGACTGTGATCTCTCTTAAACCAATGACTAGGATTAAGTCGTGATTTCGCGACTCGCGAGTTCTAAGATCTCATCCCGTTGACTTCTTTCAGTAGCGAGTCAACACAATTCCTAACTCTCGCCACGTGTCCTCTACAAATGGACGGTCCAGATTCTTTTGGGACCTGAAATGTTGATTCTCGAGTTTAGACCCTTGATTAACTGCTAGCACCTACCTCCTCCTTCTACCACATGACCCTGTACTGTGAGCTAGGGCTCATCCACAGAGCGCGTCGGGGATTCGTATACTGGGATTTTGCAACTTGCGAAGACAAGGGGTCTTGCCCTCTGGTTTCCCAGATGCTGAAATGTCGAAAGTTATTCACACTAAATTGACTCATCCACAGAGTGCATCGAGGTTTCGTATACCAAGATTTCGTGACTTGCGAAGACGAGGGGTCTTGCCCTTTGGTTTCCCGGATGCCGAAACGCCGAAAGTTATTCACACTAAACCAATGGTCCATATCATTCATGGATCAACGACCATGATCACGTCGCGATTTCATGAATCGCATGTTCGTGCGGTCTTACCTTTTGACCACTCCAGTCGCGAGTCAGCAAAATGCTATCCAACTTCCACGTGTCCTGTGCCGATGGATGGTTCCGAATACTTCGAGACTTTCAGGACTTCATCGAGTCCACTCTCCTGCCTATGAAAGGGTTAAGATCGATGGTCAATAGAGCTCTGGTAGATCCTTGGATATACGGTCCTGGATCCCATCACTACTTGTGAAGGCTGAAGGGGTCGAGGTATTAACGCCTTCGTTCCTTCCTCCAATCTAACGGTCATGACAGACCTCAGATCCTCCGAAAGGATCTCGTCCGTTCATCTAGAAAACGAAAGGGTACTCTCTTTTGATATTTGAAACTCGCTATCCTTCCTGAGCTTCATCAGCTATGAAGGACTTGAGAGCTTTGCGCTCTTTCTCTCGGACTTGACTCTTAAAAGAGTCTTCAACAAAACTATTGCGCTCCTTCATCAAGGGGTTATGGGGTTCTATTTGATCGCAGAGAGCTTGTGCATATCTGCATTACCTCTCATGAGCTTAACAAACTCCGTCCTCTAAGGGACTCAGAATGACTAGGTGAGTAAACCGTCGTACATGCAACTACACCTAATGTCAATGAGCTCACAGTTCGTGGCTCTAGCTTAAGACACTACAAAACTCAAGAGTTTATGAGAGAAAGTCATGTCTGAACCATACAATTCCTTACTTGCCTAATTATACAACCACGCAGAAATAGAAGGGATACAATATATCCATTAAGCATTCATTCACATTCCTGAAGGCATATGCAGTATAACCAATTCATACACAGTTACAACTAAATTGCACATGTAGGAAATCACTTATCTTTTGCAGGTTATCGCCAACCAACTGACTGTGGGTGTTCATCCTTCCACCCAACCATAGGCTCAGAGGCATTCATTCTTAGCACTCTAGCCACCCCCATGCCAAGCCATGATATCACCAGGGAGTTCTCATAGTTCTCAGGAGCAATGTCTTTGTTCCAGCTTCTGCTCGAGTTCTATTCTCTGCAACTCAGAGCTTTCTCTTTCGGTTATGGCCTCGACGAGGTTTCTCAGATGCTCTTCCACATCAAGCTCGCAACCTTCCATTCATTATTCCACTGAAGCATCTCCCTTACGAGCTTACGCTCTCCCGTCCCGTATCTCTTCTCCCTTGTGTATCCCCCTTACCCTGGAAGGTTTTGCCGACCTATCCTGTTCCTTCTGTCAGAAGGAAGCTCAGGTCTGCAGGTCACGGTGGTACTTCGGGTTGACAAGCCATGTTTCCATTCATGGGGGTGGTTGATTGTTCAACCACCAATCCTTTATTCATTAACTGATTTCTTTCCTTGGGATTCGAAGGAGGTTTGTCATCCTTATCAAGGGAGATTTGGGGTTATTTGATACATGAACCCTCTTGTATAGTTTTCACATTCTTCCTCTAGTGATATCATGGCCAGTACTTTCAAGGTTTCACCCCCACAGTCAGTTATTTGGCAACTCAATGAATAATACATTTACATTGTCCTCATGCCTTAGCATGGTAATTCCTATTTTATGATTAATTACAAATTGAGGGAAACAGGGTGTTACACTACAGATGCTCAGATTTCTAAGTCTACATATAGCATCCACCACTCTTCAATAAGACTTCACCACGAGGCACTACATATTCATGTATGCCTTTGTCTTGCATTCAACATTCTACCTATTTCAATATACATTCGTCTCGAGGCAAACCAAATGCCCAGATGTCTCCATTTCCATTCTCTTAGATACCTATAAGTAACATTCCTAGCCACTAAGCTAAGGTACACTACCACCAAATTCTTCTCTGATAGCTTACTCAACCAATTCCATCAGATTTTATAACCATTGTTGTACACTCAATCATGCATACATTACAATTATGCATGCCAATGAGAAAAAAACCATGCAAAATTCATGTACATGCATAATAAACATGTCAATCATTTCACAATGAAGATACAATTAAATTGTTAAACACAACAAAAGTAAAACACATTAGTTCAATAATTAAGAATTATAAAATGATGCACTTATCTTTCAAATAAGTACCAACTAATTGCATACCTTTGAAGTTCCTCTCAACCATAGAAACTGTTGTTCCAAGCCTAAAAAACAGGTCACCCTCGAGCCATGGCTATGACTCCACTAGGGAAAATGTACTTTCACCAGTCCCACTAATGTTTTCCATCACACAACAAGGAAAGAAAAGGCCAATGGAACCAAATCCAACAGTATATCCCCTTACAACCTCTCATTCCCCACAACATGTCCCACCCAAAGAAGTGTACCCCTTCATTGCTCCATAGTTCTTCGTTTGTCAGTTCTTCGGTTGTCCCACTTTCCTTCCAAGGGTTCAACAACAACATGATTAGGAAATATCAAAGCTTTGTGATACTTGGAACACAAGGCTTCTCTCATGGAGTTGTAGGAAACCACAAGGCCAACACATAAGGAAATCTACCCCAACAATCCTCCCACTTGAGGAGTCTTGCTTCATAGGCCTGGAAAATTGCTTCTTCATAACCCAAAATACCAAGGATTTACAGGGTATCTACACTAACAACTCACGACTCCACCCTTTTTTTGGTTCTTCTCACAAGGAACAAAATCTCAGATTCATACCAAACAAAAGTTCGAATGATTGATTCTCTAGACCAACAATAGTTCAAATGATTGACAGCTCTAGCTTAAGTATTCATGCAAACAACATGACAAGTGGCACAAGATTAACCACTTCTTCTCTCTTGGGAATTTGTCCCTCCCCAAAGAGATGATAAAAATTAATTATGACAATAAATTCAGGCTTAGAATTTTAGGAATATATTATTATATTCCCCTAGGCTTAGCTCCCCAACATAAGCCCCTTAGGATCCCTTTTCCTCTTGTGGATTCCTAGCCCTCCATACTCTTTTCATCCAGAGGTATGTAGCAATGATGATTTTTTATTATTATTAATTATGGCAATGTGATTTACAAAATACAAAACTTGTCTCATCGGCCACACTAACAGGCTCATGGGCCTTATATCACAAAGATACCCTTGCCTAAACATACACACACATAAGTCACTTTGGACCAAAAGTGTCTTGGCTCACCATCCTAATAAAAATATGTACACATACATACATGGGTCTACCTAGGGTGTTACGTTGATGGGCCAACATATCATATAGGTACAAAAGTTGTTGTCTTACTATGACTGCTCATTTCTTCACTATTCCATAGTGCTGCCATTATGCCTTTAAACCTATGGCTTAAAGTGGTCTCTTCAATTGTAAAATATGTTTATGCTACTTAGTAAATATAACAAGTAGTTTACAATAAAACGAATGATAAGAAAGCACATCCATTACACATGTTTTGACAAAAGGGCCACAGGGTATGCTTATTAATACTATAGTTTGGATAAATTTTCAATAGTTTTGACTTATCCTATGAACAAATTAATGGATTTGTCTAATGCACCTAAGAAGTGCATTCATAAATGGGTCTGCTATTAGGCCAGCTCAAGCCTATCTCCTGGCAATAGACTTGAGAGAACTTGGAGAATATTTCAAGCACCAAATGCTCCTAGGAACCAAGTCTTTATTTTTTGTGAAGTCCCTAATAATTCCATGGAATATGTTGAGATAACATTTAGAAGTTTCCATGCCTCGCAAATAATAAAAAAGGATAAACTTTTGGACCTCTTGGATGGTCAATATATCTGGTGTAAAGAGAGATTTTGAATGGACTAACTCCCTCCAATCCACCCATGATCTGATTCCGAACTCCTCTTGAAAATTTGTATTAAATTTCCTATGCACTATGGAGAGAAAATATTGTGGAAACTTGAAATCAATATGTTCAAAGTACTAGGAGTATATTCTTGGTGAGAGAGAATGTGTGAATTGAAGGGATATCTGGGTGGCTGCTTGATCTAGATTTATGAGGGGATGAAATAAGACACAAAAATATGACATAAACATAAAGATACAATAGTACTCAATTTCTATTAATGAACGAAATATTCAGGAACTGTAAAAATGAAGAGTGAAATGAACTTGCTAGAATGATGGTAGCTTATCAATGAGAAGAGATATGACGACTACACACATTCACAATAAGATGATAACAATGAGGCCAAAATGGTGTTTTAACATAAAGAATCAATGATAAAACCCTAAAAATCCAAAACCCTAACCTCGGAATATGAAACACCAAATTAATGTTTTGTGGGTCACGATGCAGTTAGTTGATATGTCAAATTCCTGATGGCGTTACTTTTTCATACGATCTCTTTTTGGGGTGCTAGGTATCCCATTGGAAAGGTATAGCCAAAGAGTACACATTCCAAATGAATCAATACACGCCTTTGGCTATTTATTGGGTGCTTCCAGGCCAAATAACCGTTTTTCAGGGCCTCAAAACGACCTTGGAAGTTTAGGAGTCAAAAAAACCCGTAGCAAAATTGCCAAGATGGAAACTGTATTTTGAGCCAGTGGAATAGGTGAGTGGCCACCAATGTCCACATGGATCATTGCTAGGGTATAAGCACTATAATTTAGGCAATTGTTATTTTTTTTTAAGGATGCCTGCATGAGGTATTCAAAATTGAGTAGAAAACATGTATATCTTAGTGAGAAAATTCCATATGGTTGAAATAACCGATGATGTTGATTCTTTAACTTTGAAAATAAAAGGATATTTGCTACCACTCTAGAATCAAACCATTAGAATCTGTACGATGAGTAAGTTGTATAATTTATTGATGATAATGCTTTGAATTTGGCATAAATAATAGATATTAAACATTTCTTGAAAAAAATTGAAATATAATTTAATTATTGCAGCAAAGAATTGTATTTGATTTTAGCGGTATTTTGTATTTTTAATTATGGGTATTTGACATAGGGCATTGTAGATGGAGGGGAATAATGACATGAATGGGTTTTGTGAATTAGTTTGTGTTTCAAGATTATAGAAAGGATAAAATCATAGTATAGGACCCTCAAATAAGGCAGCTTCATGGAAAAAAATAGCTCATAACCCAAAATTGAATTCAAGGATGAGTACCTTTTCTGTGGTGTTGATGTGGGGCTAGATTAAAATTTTGGTGAAGATATCAATATAGTGTTGGATAAATTAGAGTTTGGTGTAGTTGCAACCATTTGCACATTAAATCCACAATTACCCCATAGGATAAAACCACCTTTGAAGGGCTTGGAAAAATGCATCTTGCGAGGTGCAGATACCAAGCTTCAATCATTTCGAGATACAATTTGAAGTAGACAGTGAGAACACAAATCTAAGAGTTTAGAAGCTCCCCCCGGATTTGGCCCACATATTTGGGCAAATAAATGTGTGTCCAGTTGGAAAACAAAAGTAGTAGCTTGAATGTTTTTGGGTATTATTTCTATGAGGGAGATAGTGAGTGCCTAATTTACATGGGAATGAGGTGATTCAACATTAGAGGAAGAAAATGCACTAAGTGAAGGCATGGTGAAACATTGTGAGAATGATTAACATTTGATACAATGGATTTCTTAGATGTGTAGTGTTGCTACTAATTCTCTAGAAGTTCAGTGTTGTTAAAAACATTGAGAATAATTTATGGGGAGATAAGAATACATTTCCAGTTGTCACATTTCAGCCTCATGATGGAAAAAATATAGGTTAAGTTGGATTTCTTACAATACCACAATCTTACGATCATGTAGTTCTATGAACAATGGGTTTTCTTACTCAATAACTGAATCTATGGGATTTTGCAAGTATATACGGTCAATTTCCCCCCACAAGTTTTCAAAAATGGAGCAAAAAAATTACTTTATAAAGGTAATGTAAACATTTTGTATTTACTATACACATACTGCACATATATTTTGCAAATGTCAAGGATTTCTCTATATCCAAAGCTATATTCTCGATCCCATTTTTAGAGAGGTGCATAATTGGAACAATACAATAGTTGCTACAAAACATGTCTCTTGGAACCATGCCATATATTTCTTGCCACTATCCTGGGAAATCACCAACCACTTAGACAAATCACAAGAAGGAGGCCTTCTAAAGAATGGACTTGAGCTCTCTGATTTTTAATACAGTGCAACCTCTTCACAAGGTTAACAATGTTAATTAATAATGTAATCAATTGTAAAAGTCCTAAATGAGTTACTAGAACAATCCAGATATAGATTTGAATCCAAAATCTTCTAGTGACTCTAAAACATTCCTTCTTGTTGATAGTACATAAAGATTCACATAACACAATAAAAGTATTCAAAAACTACAAGGCATACCAATCCTTTGACAAACACAATGGATTTTAGTGCTAAAACATGGCTCAAAATACTGAAGGTGACAATCATCGATGATTTCATTCATTCAACAATGTTGGAATATGGTAACTAATCCCGCTAGTCATAGATATTTCTAGATCCTTCTCTTGTAGAAAGCTCTAGAAGAGATTAGTTGAATTAGATCTAGATAGATATGCTCTACATCTTTCTTGAAGAATTCTATAGAATAATTTTATTTTCTTTATATGTCCTTGGTGGAAGCAATGGGATGAATTTCTGGAAGCAATGAAATGAATCAAAGTTTGAGAGATGTATCTCATTGTGTAATTCATGTGTGTTTGATTATGAATTTGTTTAGATTTAGTTGAGTGTATTTGTTTCCTTTGTCCATAAAAAAATTATAATAATTGAGGTTTATGGAAGGAGAGAAATATTTCTTGAGGAGTTGAGCCAATCGAGGCTTTGTAGATCTGTTGTAGCAGATTGAGAGAGGTTTATATCAAAAGTTATAGAGTCATGTTGAGCTACCATGCCACTAAAGGAGTAGAAGAGCCACCAAGGAAGTAGAACAACCCATGATCTTCTAGGAGCCACTCCCCTGTTAATTGGAAAAGGTTGAGTTGCCAAGGAATAAATATCCACCACCGTGGAAGAATTCACTATAGAGTAGTCACCTCTATCGACTAGAGGAGTCGCCATAACAAATTGAGATGCCATAAACCATAAATCGAGCTTCCATAGGCCATAAATTGAGTTGTTTTCCTCAAGTATCTAGATCCGAGACAAAGAAGAGGGACACACCATTGCTTAGCTTCCATCAAAATTGTTGGAGAGATAAGTTGTTGAGTAGGAGCTGAGCACAACTGTCAATATGGGTTGCTAGAAATTCACTCCTATTCTTCTCAGGTCATCATAGACATTGAAGCCCTAGTGTGGAAGGAGCCACTGAAGGTTTGGAGATAGAAATCATTTGAATCCCTAGTGTGGAAGGAGCCACTGAAGGTTTGGAGATAGAAATCATTTGAAGCCCTAGTCATGAGGAATTTTCAGGAAATATTGTTTGTGAATTCATGATTGGAATCTTGTAAATCCATGTTGGGTAAATGTTGTTTTGGAACTCTTTTAGGTAGTCGAATTAATGATTAAAGTGGTGGTAGTGTTTTGTTAAGAAAAGTAGAGAAATGAGGTAATGAAAAGTTTTCTCTTGAGCTCCATTACAAATTAATGATCATTGGTGATTATTGTTGTTTGAAAATGTTAAAATTAAAAATCCCATCGAAGTCTTTGAGGAATGCATGAATATTTTTATGTCAAGAATGCATGGTGGTCCATAGGTATATTTTTAATATGTGAAATTTAAATTAAATGGTCACATCAGTTGTGGTAAAGTTGGTGAAGTCATGGTCACGAACATTCAAAATATGTTAATGATTTTATTTCATTAAAAAAAAACACTAAAAGGGTGAAAACTTAGCGGTACTCAACATTCCTATCATTTTTAAGTGTGAAAAATGGGTGCATGATCGATTGTACTCGACACCCTGCATTTTTGTCTTAATTATTGAAAAGGGAGTGTGAATCATCTACCACCCTAAAATGGGTAAATGAGGAAAAACAATACAAAAGGATAATCATGAAATTGAATTACTTCAACAAAATCTTGATTGTGCTCTCCAAAAGATAGATAGGCTAGTGGAATTAATAATTCATTAATGGGAAAAGTCATTGAACTTGGAGTATGTAATAACATGCTCTATTAAGAATTTGTTGGTCTCACTATACAATACATAAATGAACTAGAAGAAAGGTTGGAATCATTGGTTCAAAAGGTGATTGATATTTTAGTACTTCATGATAAAAAGGTCCAAATGATAGATTTTTGAAGCACAAATTGTTGGCAAAGGAAAATGTGTTGTTAACATTGGAAAGTGAAGTAAGAAAGGAAAAAACACCGTGTGATGCAATTTGTGAGACAAGTGATATGCTTTATAGTTCTGTGATACAAGTAAATTGGTCTATGCTAATGAAATACATGTCTCTCTCTCATGCTATAATAATCAAAATGATAATCTTGGTGATATTTTAGAAGGTGAACCTCATATTAAATGATCTAGGTGGATATTGGTGGCCATCCACCTCTTCCATTGAACCAGTGTTTTTGAGCCTATGGTTTTGATAAACCATGGTATTCATCCATGGTATTTTAAAGATCGAGAGAAATAAAATAAATAATAATAGTAAAATGGTAAAAATATGTTTGCATGGTTATTAATTAGTTTTTACCATTGATGGTTTATGAGCTTGTGGTTTTGTAACCCATGGTATTTGTAAAACATGATAAAGAAAATAAAAAAAAATAATATTAAAATAAGTGAAACGATATGACTCTTTAGGGAAAAGGAATCCATACGTACTATATACATATGCGCCCTCTCATTTCTAAAAGGATATAGTATTATTCCTTCATACTGTAGACAACAAGGTCACTCTTTCGGCCTCTTGTAATATGTTTTTTCGAATGAGTGTAACTGACATCTCTTTCTCTTCGGAGATAAGCTACCACCATTTTTTCTAGTTGACATTCTACATTATTTTGTTAGTTTATTCATTAATAAAAGTTGGGTTTCACTATACTTATGTGTTCTCTTCTATATTTTTTTTTGTACATCATTTAGTTCTCGATATAATCCATCTCAATGGTATCAGAGAAATTTTATTCTTGTTATTTCTCGGTGCATGTCCCCTATGAGGTGAGGGTAAAAAGAGTTGGCTCTCAAGCTAATTTTTCTTTGGGATGACCACTCTCTCAATCCCAAGTGACATCCCACGGTGGAAGAAAAGAGAGATGTTAGAGCATGCGATTATTTTAATATGTTTCTCAAGGAATCCCTCACACGACAAAGGAATGAGATGATGGATAACTTCACTTAGATCCTTCGATGACTATCGATAGTGGTCAAGGCATCTTCAACAATAAACCATTTTGGAGGTGCAATACCATTCAAGGTACAAGTTATCTTTGATATCCCCTTATTTGAAGGAAATATAGACACAAATGCTCTAGAGAAATGGTTCAATCTTCTAGAAGGTTATTACTCTATCCAAAATTTTCTAACAACAAAAAGATCACCTTTATTGGTTGTGGAGCCTGATTATCTTCCTGATTTAGAGGTCTTTTACTTTCATTCGTGTTTATACCCCATGAATTATTTACACCCCAGAAGTATGTACACTCTTCCACGCAGGGGAGTGCAGAAGGGGGGTACCCCCTCTACGGGGTCTGGGGGGGCTATCCCCCTGACTGGGGGCAAGCGGGCCCCTAGTGGGGGTTCGAGGGTAGCATTCCTCGATGGGGGTTCGGGGGAAAAGCCCCCAAAACAAAAATTGTCTTGTAAAAGTATATTGTAATTTCATTGTAAATCTAGACTGTTCATTATAAGGTCGCAGATCTAACGATAGAGATCATGTTAGGGTTTTTTGCCCTAGAAGGCAACCCTCTTTTATGAGGGAAATGTATTGCAGCTATGTATGTTGGCGAGTATTGTATTCTGAGAGAGGAGACTGTGAGAGAAATAAGAGGAATTTATAGCGGGTTTTGCTGTAGGTTGTATCCCTTCATTTTGCTGGATAATAATAAAGAAAGGACCTGACAATTTCTCTGGTGGACATAGCCCACACTGGGTGAACCACGCAAATTTGTGTCTCTCTTGTATTGTGTATCTTCTGTGTTTTATTTCCGCATTTGTTTTATTTTATTTCTCCGTGGTCCTATTTTTTCTAACAACTGGTATCAGAGCATAAGGTAACTCGTAGGAAAAGAGGGTTCCTGGTTCGAGTGGGAGAAATGTCAGAAGGTGGAAAGTTTAGGGTCGAGAAATTTAACGGCCAAAACTACCAGTTATGGAAGATGCAGATGGAAGATTATTTATACCAGAAGGATCTATTCCTACCATTGATCGGAGTAGCAAAGAAGCCGGCGGCCATGAAGGACGAAGAATGGGAGATTCTTGATAGAAAGGCTCTAGGAATGATACGACTGAGCTTGGCAGCGTCGGTGGCTTTCAATATCTCGAAAGAAAAGAAAACGAAGGATTTTATGGACGCGTTGGCCAAATTGTATGAAAAACCCTCGACGTCCAATAAGGTATTTCTAATGAAGAGATCATTTAATATGAAGATGTCGGAAGGTGGGTCTGTTGCAGATCATTTAAATGAATTTAATACGGTTACTAATCAACTAAGTTCTGTAAAAGTGGATTTTGATGATGAGGATAGGGATATTCTAATCTTGTGCTCATTGCTAGAAAGCTGGAATGGCTTGGTCATGGCTGTAAGTAACTCTGTCTCTGGTTCAAATACTTTAAAATTTGATGATGTTTTTGGTGTTATCCTTAGTGAGGAAATGCGACGGAAAAGCACAGGTGAGACATCAGGTAATGCGTTGAACATGGAGAACAGGGGAAGACAAAAGGATAGAGGAAAGGACTCAGGGAACTGTGGGAATTCTAGGAAGGGAGGATCCAAATCCAGACTTGGAAAGATAGAGTGTTGGAATAGTGGGAAGAAAGGACATCTGAAGAAAGACTGCAGAGCTCCAAACAAAGAGATGGACAGCAGGAGAGAAATCAGGAAGCAAATGTAATAGGTGATGTGTTACAAGATACTTTGATTCTTTCTGTAGATAATATTTCTGAGTCTTGGGTAGTGGATTCAGGGACTTCATTTCATGCCACACCCCATAGGAAATATTTTCTAGATTATGTTCAAGGTGATTTTGGATAGGTTTATTTGGGTGATGATGCACCATGAAAAATTGTTGGAATGAGAAAGGTAAAAATAAAGAAACACAATGGAAACCAATGGTTGTTGAAAGAGGTAAGACATATTCCAGATTTAAGGAAAAATCTAATTTCAACAGGGCAGTTGGCAAGTGAAGGTTGTATATCCATATT